>WYDI02121585.1:0-85412 GCA_009867235.2 Psittacus erithacus | reverse complement strand
GACAGAGCCTTGGGTGACATGGTTTAGTGGGAAGTGTCCCTGCCCATGGCAGGGGGGTTGGAACTAGATGATCTTAATGTCCTTTCCAACTCAAAACATTCTATGTTTCTATGAAAAAAAATGCCTAAACAAAGTCCCCAAACACATAAGACTAGAATTAAGATATTTACATTTGAAAGTTAATTCTGCACATAGTATAAATTAAAAACAAACTTGCCACTCTCATTAAAAGACATTTTTCTTTAACTGACACATAACTGAGAACAGAGGCTTGAGACAGATGAACTTGAGTACATCTGTGTCAATACACAGTAACAGAAAATGTGCTTGTGTGCCTTCTATTAGCCCAATAAGCAAATTCCTTAAGCAAACACTTAATTTGAAGCATGGCTATAACTCTTACTGATTTTATTGGGACTTAAGCATATAATTAAAGCTAAGAATGTGCTTAATTAACTTGCAAATGTTCGTCTCTTTTTATCCTTGTCTTTGCTAAAGTCAGCACTCTTGCCTCTAATTTTGTCTGCTTGTTTTAATTTAGAATATTGATAGTTGTCTGTAATATACCAAAACTGTGCACCATAATATATGAGAACCCTAAAGATCTAAGATCCTCATTTTATTTTAAATTAATAAAAATAGAAAATTTCCAGAGAGTTATTTAAAAGAGACCACATAAATAAGAAAATTAATTGATTTTTTTTCCTCTAGAGTACTTTGTTTTGCTAGATGATTTGCTAGAGGTACTCACGATTCATTTCATTTTCAAAACAAGCAAATACAAATTTATGTATTACAAAAAAAAATTTAAAGTTGGCAATGTCATTATGAATTTGATATCTGATGATGACTATGAATTTTGTCACAAGTTTTCAGTGGCAAAGAATTCCATAGATTTGATATATCAGTAATTTATGCTGTTCTTATAATTGGCTCCAGAGCGCATTCAGTCCCAGTGACATAACAGCAGTGCTGTCTGTATACCACTTTTCACTTTCCCATGCAATGGACAGCATCGTCTACTCTTTAGTGACAAAAGCAACCTGCCTAGCCTGACACTCTTTTCCTTGTTAATTGATGCCTAATCAAATTGTCTAGCTGTCTAGCATTTTAGTTTAGTCACTGTCTTTCAACAAACAAATAGAATTTACATTCATAGATTAAATTAAAAATAAAATTATTCACTACTACTTGGCTTAATTTTTCCATTCCCTTTTAAAAAATATTAGCATATCAAGGAACTTTTGCCACTTTTATTCTTGCTGAATAAGGTCGTAATCTCAATTTAGTCCTCAAGTCTATAGGTTTATATACCCAAGTTAAAATGTTAGTAAAATGTGTCTTTAATTCCACTTATGACTGTGGAATTATTTCAAAGGAAACTGCCCTCCAGCTCCTGTAGTGTGGTAGATTTTGTTCTTCCAGGAGTACTTCTCCAAAGAGGTCAGTCAGATGAATTCCTAGAGTCTGGTCAAAATATTTATGAAAAAAACTTTAAAAACTCAGTAAGAGGTTAAAAAATCTTTTACTAATGCATCCTGCCTGCTGGGAAGGGGACAAAAGTTATATGGTGTTAATTTGTCATGTAGAACAGAAATGGCACAGTGAAAATTAGAAGTCTTTTTACAAGTGAAATATGGGTTTTGTTCAAAGACACATTATAGGTACCCGCTGAGTCCAGGGAGATATCTTACTGCATGAAATTTTTGGTGCAATATGTTGATTTCTGAGTAACTTGCCACAAACTACTAATTAAAATTAAATGAAAGGTTCTGTCATTCCTTAATAGACTAAAAAAAAACCCCACTAAAATTACTAGTGAATGGCATTTCAAAGATGGCAATTTATTTTTGCCCTGAACAAGACCCTTAAAACATTTTCAAGGACATCACGTCTTCAGGCTTTAAACTATCAACTAATTATCAAATCAATGATCATTTGGGGGAAAGCAATGAAGTATGGAAATAACCACTTCAAATTATATAAGTCATTACTGTAAAGTATTTAAAACTGGTAAGTCATTAGCAAAGAGATTTAATATGTGGGTATTAAATGCTTTAAAATTTGATAAAAAAAGCAAATTGCATTTAAATTGTCATAATTTCCTCTAAAAAAAGTAACTTGTCCTTTAAGCTCTTTACACTTATCTATCACTTGTTTATTTTTCTGAGGAAATATTCATTCATTTATTCAAATTATTTTCAGCTTTTTTAAAAAGTTCACAGCACTTTATATTAACATCAAATATTGGGAGGTATTTAAAATAGCGGCCTCAAAAGTTCAAGAGTGGAAATACTTAAGAACATGCTTAATTTTAAGCTCATAACTAGTCAGTCCTTAGCTGCTCAATATATGCATAACTATTTCCAGGGAACCTGTTTTTTGTATTTCAATACTTTCATCTGTTTCATAAACCATTGATTTACTGTATCAATAACTTCAAACATTGTTACATATTTCAAGTCATCTTTCTTCTTGTTTCTGATTGCAAAAAAATTTATCCCATGTTTGCTCATGAATGCACAGATGTGGAGATAGGGAGTGAGGAGGAAAAGGAAGAAACAAAACAATTTCTAGGGCTTTCCTTCACTATGGTCTGTTTCTTTTCCCTCTTAGGAATTTGTCACCAGTGAAGACTCTAGGTAGCATGATCAGTGCTAACACCTATGGGATTTGCCTGAAATCCAGTATATCTGCTATGCTTTGAGAAGTGTAGAAACTGAGCTAAGCATGTGCTAAAAACAAGTAGAGACTCCTTCACACTATCTCTGTGCCACTTCATCATAGGAAAAAAAAGATATATTCTCTATATATTCTCCACTCTCCCAATTTATGCACTTCCTATGCTGTATGTATACGGCAGGGGAAAAACCCTTCCCTTTTTTATGAATTATAGGTAATAAAAATTCTTGCCGTAGAACACATGCACTCATGGACACAGACAACATAGTAATGAAGCAGCTACTACATCCAAGACCTCATTTCACTTTGAGACAAAAAGGAGACATTTTGTTGTTATATGACACAAAATTTTGCCAACATCCCACTTGCTTTTCTCAACTAGAAAAGAAATTTAAATAAGACATTTCCTTATCACCTGCACTCCTAAATTTTCAATCAAATTTGATGAAATTTTGGAATATGCATAGTATGTAGCTAAAACTATTAAAGGGGGTCTATTGTTTACATATTATATACTTACTGCATACTTCCGAAGTAGGTTATATTCAGTGGTGTACAGCCGGTTGTACAGAAGTTAGTCGGAGTTTGAGAAAAAACAATCTTCATGACTCGTCTACCCAAACCGTGATGAGATCCTGGATGTAGTCCAAGTCAAGATGACACAGCTGATTACAAAGTATGCACATTGTCATGTTGTTCCAGCAGTAAATTATTTACAGCCCGGTATGCCTGCAGTGCAGCACTATCTATCCTCTCATACCATGCTGTCTTACTCCTCCTACACAAAACCTCCTTTACCCCTGTTGCTCTCATGATATAAGAGGGAACACCCCCCTTTGATCCATCACGCATTGGCTCAAGATCCAGGTGGTCAATGAATAAGATTATAATCCTCTTTCTAAATCTAAAGGGCTTGCCTCAGAAATGTATGTCAGAATCATAATGTGAATCCAAATCTCCCACAACCATCCCTGCACTATTAATAAAAACTGTAAGGAAAACTTCCATGGTAATATGCTGGTCACATTTACAATATCCTTAATAAGAGTTCTAGGACTTCCTAGTAGCTATCCTGAAAGGGAATTACACCATGGTTTCCCTTACAGTTTGAGAACAAATCAAGGAGTATAAAATATTCTGTTCCACAGTGTCAAAAAGTATAATTACAAGAGAAAATCTCGAGCCTCACTCAGTGAATTACATTGTTGCATGTTCTGTAATCCTGCAATAACAAAAAAAACAAAAAACAAACAAACAAAAAAATCAATTTCCACTGTATTTTATTTTATTCGGTAGCAAGAATCATTAAAAACTGTAGCTGTAAACTTAAATATCATGACAAAAACATCTACTGTAGAAAGACAGTTCCTGGATTTACCTTGCCTGTAGCTAGCTTGTTTGTATTTTACTTATGTTGAGTATTACTAATTGTAAGAAAGGATTTTGGATAAACTGCTGATCCACACCTACTGGAGCTCATTTAATCTGATCTTTTCTGATTCCCAAACACAATGTTACCTCCCCAGTCAACCCTAAATTACTACTGAATTTTATTTCCCTCGGTAAAAGTCTTCAGCAGTAGCTAAGTAGCTACACCAAAGTAATTGCTCTGCTCTAGTCTGTTCTGGTCTGGTCTGTTCTGCTCCATTCTATTCTTGGAAATATAGAAGCTGGTGTTTTCATGCAGTGCACTCTTTGGGTCTGTGGCTGAATTTAAGAGTTTCTTAAAAAGCAAATATTTGGGGACTATGAAGGTCATTGTACCTGCTCAGCTTTCTAGCTGTACTTCTAAAACTTGTTGAAACTATGAAAAGGCCTAACTGAGATTTATTCCTCTCAGCCATTTCTGAAAGTACCCTCATTTTGTCAAAACTGACAGATGCAGATATAATTTTTTACCTTCCACATTGTTCTGTGGTGTACAACCAAAATGTAAGCAAAACTTCATTTGATTCCATTGTCTTAACACAAGGATTGATTTGAAAGTGGCCCTCCCACACCAATGTTGAATGCCTTCAACAGTTTCCAGGATACTACTGGAGAATCAGTGGGACTGGACACACTGTGGGAGCTTGATATTCCTTCAGGTCCAGCTTGATCTTTTGAAAATAACTTGCCAAAGAGATGCCTTGTAGGCAACTCTTATAGAGCAGTATTTTCCTTCTAGTTTTTCTCCCACCCTAATTATGAATTAGTGATGCATCTCTGAAGTTCTTGGACACTGCTCCACACACCAAGCTGTCAAACTGAGGTGCCTCCACAGGCACTAGAGCCAAATAAGTTATGTCACAGAGTTAAATGAAAAATAAATTTCAAAAGGCAAAACTGAGCTATGCTGTAAACTGCTGCAGCTACATTTGCCTTCTGCTTGCTTATATTACATTAGAATTAGATCCTAAACTGCATGTTAAACTTAGAGAAAAAAAAAATCTGTTTATGCCTTGCCTTACACAAGCTGGCTCTTAAGTGGCTGTTTAAGACAGTGGTGATTGAACTGTTAGTTTCAATATCTATCTCTGAGTAGAAAACAGGTAGGGGCCCTCTGGAGATCCCAAGGGATAGAGTAGGTGATCAGGGATCAATGCCACTTTCATTATGATTTCCACAACTAATCAATGAAGCTCATACTTTGACTTAACTATAGTTCTGAGGACAGGACACAGCCCTCTAGGAAACAGGAGTATAATGCTCTAAGATGTTCCTATTCTCTGTGCTGAAAGGCTCATCTACTGAGTGAGAGAAAACCATCTGTTATTGCTTAGCAAATTTTCCTCCCAAAGAAACATGTGCTTCAGCAGATTGCTTTACTTCACTACTCTGGGAAGATTAAAACAAGCATAACTGTTTAGATGACAAACACTCTGATAGTCTAGCAGATTATTTTTGAATTATGAAAATTATATGCTCTAATAAAAGGTTTTGGTGGATAGTTTTTCATCTGTGTGGGGCTGTTTTTTGTTTGTTTGTAGGGTTTTTTGTCTGGATTTTTTTTCCTTTTGACATTTGTATGAATAATACAGAGCCCATGCAAAAAAAAAAAAAAAAAAGGAAAAAAAAAGTGGAACCATTGGGGGAGCAAGCCTCAGTCAGACTGCAATAATTCAGAATAAGTCTCCAGAAGCCACTTCAGTTGAACACATTCAAGATGAGTCCAAGATAATAATCACACTGTTATTGCTATTGTCATGCCATTAGGAAAAAAATTATGAATATATGTTAGCTTTTTAAAATTACTAGAGCTGGATCTATATGTGAAAGTCACATGCTGTTGATGTTGTCTTTCACGATGCAGCAAAATGACAACTGCCATTAGAAAATTAGAAATTAGACTTTGTCTATTTTCTAATCTGCAGCAATATTCTGTGCCTTCTTATATGATTCTATAAAATGGATCACTAACAGTAAATGTTGAGACTAGTTTAATTCATACTGTAAATATAAGTGGGCAACCATAAATTAAATGCACTGTGTAAATGTCAAGTGCTACTACTACTGAAAAATATATTTGATTAACTTCGTGATTAATGCAGAATTCTTCCTTTAGCAGCACCTTTTGACATCTGATCTCTGAAAAGTTCTGATTTCTTCTTCAAGATGTGTTTCTGGCAAGATTGCATGCTGCCTTCTGATCT
The DNA here is from genome assembly GCA_009867235.2 of Psittacus erithacus. Classification (NCBI taxonomy): domain Eukaryota; kingdom Metazoa; phylum Chordata; class Aves; order Psittaciformes; family Psittacidae; genus Psittacus; species Psittacus erithacus. The sequence goes on along the minus strand of WYDI02121585.1, from coordinate 79,098 downwards.
CAGACTCATTCCTGGCAATGGTTTGTGAGGTTATGTGAAGGACCAAAGAGCACCTGCTGATTTCCAGATTCTAGGTTCTGTCCCTGGGAAAATCTCACTTCGATTCATGAATTGACTGAATCTGATATGAAAGATACTTCTAGAGAATTTTATTATGTACACCCACCATTTCTAATATACCCTAGAATTATCTAATACATATTAAAGTCAAACCATCTCCCACATCTTGAACTGAACTACTGTGTACCTAGGGAACATATAGGTCATAACTATATAACTGAATTGGAAAGCTGTGATAGACAATAAAGTTTGGATTTTATCTAAAGTTATGGTAGCCTTGCCTTTGAGTGATCAAATAACCTCATGAACTCTTAAATGCTCAATATTCAATATCTTCCCTTCTTTTTATTCCAAGTCTCCCTAACTTAGCAGATAATTGATACTGAATGAGCAGATCAGTGTAACAACAGGAACTCTACTTTCTATGGATGCAGAAATCTTGGCTTATATATATATTGATAGCCAGAAGATCACATATCAAAAGCATAATCCGTAAAAAAAGTGGATACCACCTTTTGAAGTCCAGCAATACCAACCATGGGTCCTGAAAAACAGCTAATAAATAAGCTTTTGTGGTGACCATGAAAATCTTCATGTGATGCTCTTTTATGTATTACAGAAAGATCCCTTCAACAAAGTTTATTTCTGTTTTTACTGAAAGGTATAACTGAAAGAAAAATGAAACCATTTCTAAGACTCAAATCCAACATGCTTTACATATTTGTCGCAGAAATGAACGTGACTGACAAACTGCAGAGTACATAGAAAATTCCATCCACAAAATACAATAATAAAAATGTAAATTATATCCCCTCTGTCTTGCAAGGAAGAAGACTATGGATCTGTTATGTGAGACTGGAAAAAAAAGCCCAACAAACCTAAACCCCAAAACAGCCTGGGGAAATGTTTTTCTCTTAATTGAGAGTTTGGATACCCTTTCTGAATGTTCACTGCAGTTTTTAACATGCGGAATAAGAAGTAATCCCAACTGAGCACCACATTTAGCTACAAGCAAAACAAAACCAAACCAAAAAAACCAAAGCAAACAAAAGAAAACAAATCTGTATAAAAAGTGAAAATGTGAAGAGCTTTCTACAAAAAACCTTGTTCAAGCAGAAAAAGATTTTCCTCTGCAGCCTCAGATGTGAGCTTCTTCACGCAGAGCACACTGACAAGCAACTAAAGGAATTTCAGCTGTCAATAGCCTATTGCAATTGCAACACACTAATGAGGATCTGGTACAATTCTCCTAGTCTTGCTGGGAACTCAATATCTCAAGCACAGTGCATGATGGCATTTGTTTTGCAATCAGCATCATATTATTCGGTGTAATATCAGCATCAAAGGTTAAGAAGATTCCTGGTGGAATTTCTGATTTGTTCTCCAAAAGTTTTTTATAAACAAGTGATAGCTATCTTACCCTTTCCTTTGTCTTATTAAAATGCACAAGTTAGTTAGAATTTTGATAGTGTTCATCAACATTTGGTACACCAACCTGAAGTGGAATAGCGTACTTGCAGTTATTTTTGTGTTTCTATCTGATATTTTTCTTTAAATGACCATAAATGTTCCTGCAGCAATATTACCTCTGGAAATGTTTCCATGGTGAGGGCAGGAAAAGCATCCTATCAGAAATACTTATTTTTATGATAGGATATAAAAAACAAGGTAAATGGTGAAAAAATAGTCTATGGGTACTGCATCCTCAGAATTATTGTAATGACTTCAAAGGTTTTAATGTGCTCTTATACTAAAAAAAAGGTTATTTCACATGACACAGTGTTAAGCTTAAAATTCTGTTTATGGTGAAAGAGGAAGCATACTTATATCTAAATTCAAAAATTTATTTATTATAACTGATATTTTAAGTGTCTTATCACTGTTAGTCTAGAGCTAATCATTACAGAAAAATAAAGAATAATAATGCAATTAACACTCTAGTGCACAGATTTTTTAGGTTCCACTCCTTTTTCTGGTGCCATGATCATGCTTCCCTTGCTCTTTTGATCTCTACAACCAGTGTACTCATCCTGTTGGTGGTGAGGTAAATGTTAGAGAGTCATCAGCATCCTGAGATCTTCACCAAAAGAAGCATTTCTAGCCTTGCTGCAGTCTCTTGCTTTCCCTCTTATTGAATACTGAATGACAACTGCTAAATATTCGCTCTTCATTTTTCCCACAGATTTCTGTAGTATTCAGCTATCATGTACTCTACTAACATCAGTATATTTCTAGGTATACACTAGCTATTTGGATGAGCATAAATTCATTTTGATAAATATCTGCAGAGACCATTCAAAACACAGAGCCTGGAGAAGGTGTTGTGATACCATCATACAAGATCGGCTTGTTAGTTAGGCATTTGCAGGGTCACACTGACATCCAGTTCCCATGGCAGCTGACCAAAAGGCACAGAATAAGATCTTGAGCCAGATCAAAAAGAGCCAGCAGCCATACCCCTTATATTTGCTGTATTCTTAGACTCTTTAGGAAAGCAGTAATGATCCCACTGAAGTTTATCAAAACTTACAAAAGCTAGCTCAGGTAGGTGAGAATAGTCGGTGGAGGTTTTCATAATAGCATCACCAGTCCCCAGGACAAGTCCCTGTGAGCCTGACCAGTTGCCTGAGAGTTTGCACTACTGTGGTGCTGCTTGCTCCCTTCCAAATGTGCTCACAGGGAGATCCTCAGTTGATTCCCTGGTCTTCATATCCATACAAATGCAGGAAGCTCAGTATGCCTGGGCCTAGCATGTTGAATGGATTAAAGCAGCTTCTGGGTTTTAGCCCTGGCCCTTCCCCATACTAATACTGAGAAGAATGCAGCCATCTTGGGATTCTTAGTTTTAGCACTTCCAATTTTTTTTTCCAGGAAACAAAGTGGCATACCTTAAAAAAAGGAATATGTGCCAGGCTTTCTAAGTTCATTAAAGCAGTTATGGAAGTGGTAGACATGCTTAAAGAAATTGTGACAGTATAAGTAATTTATCCAATGTACTTCATATATATTGAAACTTTGTTTAAAAGAAAATCCTCATAAGTATTTTATCTTTACCCGTGAAATAGTGACTTCAGTGTTCTGTGAATTAATTGCTCAATATTTAAAACTGGGAAATTCCTTAGTTCAGTCCTGAGTTACACATAAATTGTTAATTCTGGCTTTTTGTTAAAGCTACACAGCAAAAAACTGTGTTAACATTAATCATTTGGGCTCCAGCTAGAGAAACATAAAATTCGTAGTTGGAAAAAATAATAATTTGTTCTTTTTCTGTTAGATTGTATATATTTTGCTTAGGGCTGTGTTGTGCAGCTTCAACCATGCTGAAATCAGCGAAAAAATTTCTAATAATATTACAGGTGTGATTATAGAAATTTTCTCTTTTCTAACCTGCATGTTTGAAAATTAATGAGCTGTATCAAAAATGTGTTGCCGCATTTGAATAATTTAAAATAAGACAATAGTACAACCTGAAATAAATTTCTCAACCAAGTATTTTTTTTGGGGTGGAGATCAGAGATAAGATAAAAAATATGCTTTCCCTATATGTGTATAAACATTACAGTTATCTTGTATGGGATTTTAATTTGATAATTTTTTTCAGTATAGCTTACTGAAAAATTGTAATTTACTACTTAGCTAATAATTAATGAAAAGAGTTAAAAGTAGCATAATGCCACTGATGTCAGCAGATTTGAACACGGGAAGAATGTAATCCATCAATTAATGATTATTCTTTATGTAAAACTTTATTGAGGAAAAATGTGAATTTTGGTCTTATAAACAAGTCAGTTGCCTTAAACACTTTAGGTAGTTTTGGTAAACTATCAGAATGCCTTTTCTTATGTCTTCCCTGTTTAACTTGCTTGAGTAGAAATGAGATAGCAAATCTATTCTTTACTTGTGGATTTTCTTTCTGTTCCTATCCATTCATGATGACGATGGGCCATCTACCTGCTCTGACAAAGGGCCATCCACCTGTTTCTGATGTCAGTCCTAATTCTCTGTAATCACCTACTATCCAACCCTTTGTAAGCAACAGAATGGGATATCCCAGTTCCTGTATATACTCTGGTATTGAAGTGTAACTACCATAATCAACTTTGAGATCAACAAAACTAAGATCTCCTTAGCTATAGCTGTATGTGTTTTACGCATGTTATAGATACATTCACATTTGATTTTCCATATTATCCTTGAAATTCTCCTGTAGTACAATTAAAAAATAATAACAAATAAAAATGAGCAAAACAACTTCTTATGTCCCATGTGTATAATTAAACTAATGAAGCAATAGTAATAGCACTTAGCAGTAGACAAGTGAAATAATAATGTGTTTAAATTCATGTTTTAGAAAGTGTAAGCAATTAAAAACACAGTGGTTTTAATAATATCAATGTTAAACTACAGGTGATCTATGACTTCTGTATGCTACATCAATATTCATTATGACTATATAAGGCCTGGTCTACATTTCCATCCTTTGCTGTAGTGAGTATGTATGCATAACACTGAGCCCCACCATTACACCATTTCCACAGGAGAACACAAACAATACATTTCCTTTCAAAACAGACTGAACTAAATGGTGGTCACCTTAAACGTAACTGCTGTGAACTCTAAAGCCACTAGCTTCATGTAGAGCTACAGCTATACTGCTTAATTTTTTCAATAGATTGTCTTCCATCCAGACTGCATTTTCTATGACACCACCATGATGGCCTGCAAAGATCAATCATGTGCACATTATGGGAAGCACTTTGCTGCAGTGCCCAGCAGGAGGAATACTTTGATTCTTGCTCTTAACCTAATCTAAGTATCTAATCAGAGGATTCCTGCAGAAGAAACAATCTTTTTCAGGACTAAAAGATTATAAAAATATATTTTATATGTAACTTACAGATACTTAAACAATTTAAATGCACGAAAGCAGAGAAGAGAGAAAATCACAGTATATTAGTTACAATATTATACAAAACATAATGGGCAAACAATATAGGGCAAAATTGTGAGGGAAGTGTTTCTCAATCTTATATTCAGTGAAAATTTTCTCAATTATGAAAGCATTACATATGGTGTATCTGACTTTTTCAACAGATACTTCAGGCTAAACATAACATTGTACAAATTTGAGAAGAGAATTGTGCATTATAAAATCACAGACCTGCCTCACAGGAGACTAAAATAATCTCAGATTGCTTTTTTGTGTGTTCTGCTTAAAGGCATACTGTACATAATGTGAAACATGACCAGTGGTTTGACATACTTGTTAAGAATGTCATATAACCATTTGGGAAAATGCTGTTACCCTGGAGACCAAAAGTAGAACTTATCTGGACAATTTCAACCTCTTGTGGAGTACATGAATCAGAACTTGAAGAGCCCCCATTCAAACATATAGTAAGATGGGTATGAAAAAATGAAAAAGAAAACCAACCCAAAACAAAATAAGAAGTGGTTCAAAAATCTCAATTAAAAGTTCAGGCGAACCAGTAACGGATGAATTTGTCTCATACTCTGGTCATCAGAGCTAACCATCATCTAGACTCACTTCATAGTCAAAACAGATCAGGCACATGAGCATTGTTTTGCTAGACCTGTTCTGATGTTTTCTTTAGGATGAAATGAGTTTTCTCCTAGATTTTCTGTGTGGGACTCTTTTCACTTAATGCATATTAAGTGTTCCATGCTTTGAATTTGAGACCAAAACTATGTTGATAACACACTGATCTTCAGCTATTGCTGAGGAGGGCTTACAAAGAATCAAGGCCTTCTCTGCTTCTCACACCACCCCACCAGAAAGGAGGCTGGGGGTGGACAAGATGTTGAGAGGGGACACAGCCAAGACAGCTGATGCCAACTGACCCAAGGGATATCCCACACCACAGTACTTCACACTCAGCAGTAAAACCAGGAGAAGAAGGAGCAAGAGGGGATATTTGGCATCATGGTGTTTGTTTTCTGAAGTAATTGTTAATGTGTGATTGAGCCTTGCTTTCTTGGACATGGCTGAACACCTGCCTGACCATAGGAAATAGTGTATTAGTTCCTTGTTTTGCTTTGCTTGTGCATGTAGCCTCTGCCTTACCTATTAAACTGTTTTTATCTCAAGCTGTGAATTTTCTCACATTTGCCTTTAGATTCTCTCCCCCATCTTACTGTAAGGTGAGCTAGTGAGCACCTGTGTGGGGCTGAACTTCTGGTCAGAGTTAAAAACTCGCAGTAGTCGTTTTTGGCACTCAACATGGTGCAAGACTTTTTATCATTTCTAAGTCCCTTCAACTTCCACCTATTCCACAAATAACCCCATAGGAAAAATGACAATCTCACATCTCTGAGGCATATTTTGCAATACTTTGATTATGGGAGAATTTTACAATACAGACAGTTCTTCATTTCATCTATGACAACACTATTTGCCATTTTTCAAGTTTTGTCCTTTCCCTAATTACAAACTAATTAGCAGGATTTCTCTTTGCATATGGATGCAATTTGGACAATTTGCATAGTGTGCATATGGTCAATTTGAGCTATATTTGAGTTTTACATTTATAACTGTTAAGAAGTTTGCTTAAAAGAGTAATTTCCCGTATGTGTTTTAGTTTACAAGATGGTTTGTGCAGCTGTGGGATTTAATGCCCTGGCTGATACTGTAAATATGTTAAACCAAGTGCCTTGCAGCCACACAGTAAAGGAGAATTTATCCAAAGAACTTGTAAGCAAACGGACAAAAGGACACCCATTTTATAGACAGACACACTAAATATAGTTCCTAGTGGAAACCAGCCATACTTCAGTTGGTCCTTAAGCACTTCTAAAGGTCTCCAATTTGGATGTTTTCTCACAATCACAGGACTAAGTAGTCTGTGAACCACATTGCCCTCTCCTGAAGGAGTTATCAAGATCTTAATTGCACCACCACTGTTCCTTAGTGAGGCTGAAAGGGAAATGACAGTAATAATCTCTGCATATGTTCTTCTTCATCAAGGTTCGCACTTCTACCATGACAACTTGTGTCACTAGTTGCACCTGCAGTTCCAAGTGCAGGAAGAAGGCAGCAGCTTTTGCTATTTAATTATTTCCTTCTGCAGGTCTTGTCTATCCCTGTCTTAGCAACATCTCTTATATTTGTATTGGTTAGTCCATATAAAATGTAAATATTTTCTACACATATGTAGTATTCAGTAGGGGTCAATTATCATTCTATGTGCAAAAAATTTTACAGCATTTATTCATTTACGAATCATGATTCCTCCTTTTATTCGCCTATGAAAATGCCTATGAACACATCAAATACAAAGCTTGATGCCTATCCAAACTGAAGATATAAGTAGAAATTTTTTATAAACTCAGATGATAAAAACTTAAAAAAACAAAAAAAGCAACTCAGCAACAACTTACATTTTAGAAATTAATAATTACTGAATATTAATAAAGAGACAATTTTTCAGAGGTCTTGAGCATCTACTAAAAAGGGAAAAGGACTGCAAATAATAAATGGATTCCAAATATTCTTGTGGTAATTGTGAAAATCTGGCCTTGTTTAGTTTAGCCTTGAGGAGCCTTTACCATTCTTAAAAGAATACCATGCCGTCAATGGTAACATTTGGTTGCTAAAAAGAATTAAAAAAATCCATGTAATTTCCTAGCAGCTTGCAATCAAGGGGAATTGGGATCTGTAATGTGAATACCCCAGACAATTCTTTACAGATTATAACTGTTAATTATCATCACCTGTTTATCATTTCAGTTAACAGGATGCTTTCACTAAGGATGCTAACTTTTAGAAAGCATGCATACTTTTTTCCTGAAGTTAAAAATAAATGGCATAAACTGTGATATTATGGTTAGACTTTTTTTACTTGAAAATAGGCAGTGAAGCTGGTTTCTCCAAGTTTCCATATATCAGGAGAAATCCACACATCCCCAGAACAATTCAAATCTCAACCTTTAAGAGCGACAGGCATTATATATCCCAGTCTTAGCTGAAGCTCTTGGGTCCTGCTTGAGGTAAATACTTTTTGCTTAGGGTCTTCACTGTAATTCTGTGCCAGATTTTTTACTGATCCGAATCTCCTCTATGATTTCAGTAATTTATAAAGCACGTATATAGTTAAGTTGTTGTTGAATGTCTAAATCTAGCTTTTCAAAATCTAACTGTAAAGGTGGGAATCCATACTAGCACCCCATTTTAAAAACTGGTGAAATGAAACATGAAATGTCATTTGTTGGTTTGGTTGATACTACAAAGAAAAGCTTCCTGACATGTAATTTGGCCCTTAAAACTGCCTTTTCCTCTTTCACCCACTTAGAACATAAGAAGAAAATTTCTTCTAAAGGTCTGAGCTCTGATAAAATGTTAAAGAGCTTTGCTATTGTCATTCAATAGCACTGGACCAAGAACATAAAAGGGAACTCTGTCATGAGTGAGAAAGAAGGGTTATTAGCCTTCAAATCTGCACCAGCCTTTTATTAGTGTAAAAGTATAATATTTATGGATAAGGTGTTCAACAGGAAGACTTTTTCTTTATATATTCAAGCAAAAATGTGATTTTAAGAGATACATTGTTGTAGCATAAAATGAATAAAATAAATGATTGTAATTAGTTTTAACTATGATACAGTAAGAGATTCAGCCTAAATCTAAGGAAAGACTTTATGGCTATCCTCAGATTTTATTAATGCTGCAAAGATCTGAAAGGAGAAATTCAGTTAGTGCTCATATTAAGTTGAAAGAGAAATGCATTTAAGAAGAAAGTTGCAATGCAGATTGAATGAAAAACGTCAGGAACTGTGGACTTCTGCTATCATTTGTACAAAGGTAGTTTTTACAACCAATAGCTTAGCTCATCTGAAGTTAAAGTAAAAAGAAAAAAAAAAAATCTCCTTAAAAATAAGGCCACAAGTCTAGAGATGATGTAAATACAGTCTGCCAGTGAAATATTTTATTATGGTTCACTGAAAACCCTTAACTATGGATTCCACATTTTAATGTATGAGTAGCTTTGTGAAGTCTATTTCAACCAGAACTATAGTTCAGAGTGTTGGTATGTATATAAAAGTTTACTGGGTGGTAGATGAAAGCTGTTAGCAGAATGAACCTGGGGCTTGATATATCTTTATTTTGAAAATGTAAAATATATCATAAAAGTGCAAGAAAGAACTGGCTAGATTAAAGTGGTTCACCTGGTATATAATTCACCTTGATGCCAAGTTCAAAGTGTTTGAGGCACTTCAACAATTTGTAAGAAAAGAAATACTACTTATCAAATGGTATGGATAACATGCATTTATCCAGACACTGACCACAGGAGACAAAACCATCCTAATTAGGAAATTTAGCAATGTTTACCTTTTTCTTGTTCATCATATTTTAGCTCTGCAGAGATGCCTTCTTCCATTATCCTTTCTGCCTTTCTAGCTTGTCTTGACGTATATAGCCTTTAACAATCACAGAATCACAGAATGGTTTGGATTGGAAAGGACCTTAATATTGTCTAGTTCCAATCCCCCTGCCATGGACAGGGATGCCTCACCTTATCATCCTGATGACCCTCCTCTGGACTTGCTCCAACAGCTCCATGTTCTTCTGTTGAGGACTTGTCCCACCCTTGGGGGCTGTCATTAGCTCTGACAGCACTGGAAGTCTATCGTTTCCTCAGAGGTGATTTCTAGGGAAAGCCATTTTCCTCACAGACGACATGTTACAAAAGTCTGAGGAGAACTAGAGAAAATACAGTTGTTTAGAAACTTTAATACTGGTAAGCAGCATGCTTGTTTTTATTATTGTTATCATTTCTGTCACTTGCTTTAGAGCATTGTAGAATACAGAGCTTCTTAGGCACTAGCCTCTACAACGTAAGTATTAGACTTTTGTACAGCTCTTCACGTGTGGCCAGTTTTATTTAGGATGAGTAGTTCCTTGCTGTTTGTGTAATCACGCTGAGATCAAGGATGACAGAAACAAGTCTCCAGGGCCCTCCTGTACTCTCACAACTTGACTCTGTCAGGGTCAGATTGGAGAAAACCCCAGTGCTGGACCCTATTTCAGTTTGTGGTCTTGTAAAACAGTTAATTTTTTCATTTGTTTTAGGAAGAGAGTGATGGAAAAGGAGAACAGGAAGGATGTTTTCATTTTTAATTATTTTTGATTATTTGGTTATGACTGTTTAGTTAATTAGGGGTCTTTTATGACTAAGGTGTTTTGGAGCATTTGTGGTTTACACAGTGACCCAACACTGTACAGCCAGGTATTTTTCCTCTTGTTTGAAAGAACACATTTGGGAATTCTAAGACAAGATCTTGAGGATGTTTTTTTGGTTGGGAAATTTTTTTTTTTTTGACAATTTGTCCTTCAGTAGCATCACGTGTTGAAACACATGAAGTATTTTTGTTCTACCATTACAGAATTGCAACAGAATAAGGACCCTTTCTCAAAGGCACTTTCATTTGCTCTTTTGAAATAGCATGCAGTTTAATGTTACTAATGCAGGCTGTAAGATTTTTTACATTGTCAGAGAAATGGCTGTAAAAGTCCCTTTGTGCCAATGAAAATAATCTTTATGCTGAATAAAAACATACAGGGGTTTCACCTTCTTTTTCTGTGCAAACAATATAGGCCAATACTGGCATCGTTTGGTACATACTGGTACTATATATATCATTTTCAAATGGACATGAAAAGCTAAGGGAAAACATGATAGACTGTAAAAACTGATATTTGAAACATAACAAGAAAAAGTATATAGGAATACATGCAGACTTATACATATTAGGAAAAACATTATGAATCATGAGTTATAGAAATGACCTAGTTGCTAATTTAAAATTGTAACAAATTTAACACTTATTTGAAAATAGTAGCTGATACACATCTACATAATATAATTTAAAAAATTATTAGGAAGCAAATATGTTTCTTCTATATTTATTTTACAAAAACACCTTAGCTACACAAGTGAAAATCTAGAATAATTTTAAGATATACTGACACAAAATTAGGAGCCCAAGAGTGAATTGAGATAGTTATTTCTTTCTGTAGCATTTTGTTAGTTGTGTTTTTCAGTACTGTATAACTAATTTTATTTGAAATCATAGAATCATATAATGGTTTGTGTTGGAAAGGAAAATCATCTAGTTCTAACCCTTTCTCAAGACCAGGTTGTTCAAAGACCCATTGCTTTGTGATGTATGCAGACACCCACCTCTCAAGCCTATCAAGGTCCCTCTGGATGGCATCCCTCCACTGTGTCGACCGTACCACATAGCTTGCTGACACTGGTGTGGGCACACTCAATCCCACTATCCATGTTGCCAATGAAGATGTTGAACAGCATCAGACATAATACTGACCCCTAAGGAATACCAGTCATCACTGGTCTCCACCATTGATGTTGCTGGTGACTACTAATAGACACGTGAAAATGAAATAAAATTAAATGAACAAAAATCAGTGTGAGGACATGTTCTAATATAATCTTCATTATGACCTATTGCTGTCAGCCCACCTACACTATGATATTTTTATTGGTTCCTGTGTTGCTGTCAGAGGTGTACATGATTATATGGAAAGTACTGGCTCAGCACAGATCACAATAGGCTAAGAGCTCTTTTATGATTCATAGGTCTTTTTGAAAGGCTTTTTATTTCATGTCATAGAGATACTGAAAGTATAGATCAAATACTTATATGTTCAAGAAATTTTGCCACTCATTAAAACATTTCATAGGGAATCAATGTTTTCTGTCTTCAGTTAAAAATGTGTGATTTTACAGTGAGGTTTGCAAACAACATACTTTAAAGTAGCACACGCATTATTGCATGTTCTATACTAAAGAATAAAAAATAAGAAGTGATGCTACTCAGTTAAATGACAGTTTTTCTTGACCTTAAAGCATGATTTTTGTATGTAGTGAAACTTCTGGATATTTCAGTATTGGCATTTATTTATTATGCAAAGACTAAATCTTTAGACTTATCAGCTTTTAGTAGTCTTTATCCTTTCTTTTGAATTATGACGTTATACTCCATAAGCTAAAAATTTATCCATTTAAAAAAATCTAGCTCATTTTCAGATCCATACTGATTCATATGATATACTCTTATATGCAGTCACAATTTTGATTGTCTTGATCTAAAAGCAGAACTTTTATTCAATGCACTTACGTGGCAGTTTCACCCCAGAAAAAGTTCTTGAAAGTTTAATCAATCTTATTTAAATTTGCTTCAGCCATATGGAACTCAGCTGGATTTTTCCATTAGAGGGGTTCGTCACAAAAAGTACATTGCAAACTGCCTTCTGCATGATTTCTGATTGTTCTTTCTGATGAGTATTTTATTTATTTTTTTCTTTAAAATAATACCAACAATAGCAGAGCTATTTACCTCCGAAAAAGAGATCATGGAATCATGTGGGTAAAGAAATCGGGATATGTGGTTGAAGTTCACCATAATTACATTGCTGTTGTTACCCATGGAATGAAAATAGCTTTTCAGTAGGTGTATATGGTGTATTGCTCACTGCAGTAAATAGATTTAATTGACTCAAATGTCCATGACTCATTCACAGTAAATTTGATTTTACAAAGGAGTCAGGAAATGAAGTTTAAAAAAGTTTTTAAGTTCCTCATTTTCAAATCTATTTTCCATAAAGTTAAATGTGGGGGTTTTTGTTGTTGTTGTTTTTTTTTTTCCCCAGCAGCATACCTCCACGTTTTTCATTTGATCCTTCAGTCAAACAACCTCTAGTGGCAAGCGTTAACCTTTAACTTTTGGATGAGCTTCAAGATTTACTTTAACTGTATGGGAGTGTTCCCCTTCCTGTTCCATATATAGAGAGAACTCTCCTGTCCTGCAGCTTCACTTTTCCTCCTCACAGTTGCCTGCATACTTTAACCCTACAATTTATTTCTCAGTCTTGGGCACGTTAAAACAAAAGATTATCCTAAATCCCAGGAGGGAAAGGGGGACAGGATGAAATACTGACTTCCCTTAATCCAGATTTTTCAAGTCTCAAGGGCCTTACACATATGGGCTTTTGCAAAGTTGGGGAAGATTGCTAGGTAGACATAAAAAGAAATTGGCTTTTGTAAAATTCTCTCATTAACCAAGGCTTTTATAGATTAGAAGAACTTGTAGGAATCTTTAGCCATCTTTTTCTAGGAGAAATGGATGGGTTGGCAATTTTGGAAGAAATCAGAATATTCAGTATTTGTGAAAATTATTTTATTTATATTTGACTAAGAAATAGAAAATTTCAACAGAAAATTATTCAAAATGAATATAAGAAAGGTCTTTAACTAGTAATTAGCTGTAATAGCTTTTATTTAAAGGCACATTAATTCTAAATACAGGGTGCATTACAGCAGCCAGGGTTCTTTTTTATCATTTCATCTCTACATAGAAAGCTATGACCTTGGATCATACTTAATAGATTTTTCACTTGGAGCTTCCAAAGGCACTATCAATATTGCATCATTTCTCTCACCAGCTGCACTTTCATTCACATGGGTTACTGCATATGCATGGACTGTTATATTCTTATTTCTAAACATGACAGTTTGTCCTTCTACACTTTAATGTTTATTTTAACAAGAGCAAAGCAACAAGCAATCCCCAATAAAAGAATTCTCTTACAAGAGCAAATGCAGAAGCATTGCCAACCCCTACATCCCGAGTTACAAGAAAACTTTTCTCACTAGTTTGGAAACTGCCGCTTAACACAGCATAAAAATATAAGTCCTGTTACTTTCCCAAACTGACTACACTATTGTACGGAGAAAGAGTAATTAGGTTCTGCTGTTGAGAAGCACTTAATATTACCTGCTATTGAGTTTTCAAGGACTTTTTTTCAAACTTAAAATTAGAAACTTTTTTTGGTAGAATAATACTTGTGACAATAAATTATATTTCAGATTCATAAAAAAAAAAAAAGACACGGCTTTTTTTTTTTTTAAGTAAATTTTTTCTTAGTGCACTTTAAAACATTTTGGTCCATATTTACAAGAATACAAGTAATTTCTCACAGTCACTTATTGCAACTCTGTAGCACTAGGAATAAACCTTATGTTTCCTGAGACAATCCATCCCCTGGATTTTACTTTCTCTCTTGAGAGAGAAACATTTGTCCTATAGTGTAAGCCAGTGATAGGGCAAAAAGTGATTTATGACAGGTTGCATGTGTCCTTGCCTAAGTGTAGCTGTTTAAAAGTTCATCTCATCCCAAGGCAGGGGTCTCAGAGAGGTGCCTATCTGCCTCCACTGACTTCACAACAAGTCTTGATAAATGACTTAAATAAGGTGTCATAACACTGATAGGTAAATGTGAGACAAATCATGACCTCTAAAATGCTGCAATGCCTGCCTTTGTCAGGAGACCACTTTCCTGACAAACTCTCCACAGTTCTCTCTCCCAGTTTTCAGACTTCTGTAAAACAGTAAGTGATGAAGAATAAGACTTGTACAAACAAGCATAGTAACAGGGAAACCTATCCAACAAATTGAAAAATGCTCAGCTAGTCAAGTGGGGCCTGTAAAACAGTGATTAGCTGGAGATGCTGGTAGATTTGCACAGCTTCATCACAATGAATATCAGATATCTAAAGTCAAAACTGACAAGTCTCAAGAGCAGAATTCAAGTCTTCTCAACAGTTCTGTTGTCTGGTCTTTTAACTATGATTACTTTTACTTATCCTGGATGAACGCACCACTACTAAGTGGGTGAAAAAGGTACACAATATCTTTCTCTATTAATTAAGTATTTTGCAAAATACAACCTTGTAAGCTTGATTTTACAATGAGTACTACAGGCTGGGTCATGCTAACTTTATGAACCCATCAAGCCTGGCAGTGAGGTATGCAGTGCTGGATGAAGGATTCTTAATAAGGCCTTTGGGTACCAATGAAGGCAGGTATCTACCTCATTTTTTCATATGTGTGAGTGTGCATGACAGATGCATACTTCAACATGAGAGCCATGTAGTAATGTAAATAAATTTATGCTGCTGTGAACTCTGCTATGTGCCCTTATTTTGTTCTTCTTGATTGTAGTTAAGATTATAGTTCCATAGTTGGAATTAATTATGAATAGCACATAATTCTGAATCTGAGCTCATTAGTAGACTTCTGCAGAACAAACATTTATGCATTACATTGATTATCATGGTGTGAGATTTGCTTTTGGGGCTTGCATGGAGATTTTGTTTATTTTTCTGACTAAAACATGAAAATACGTAATTGTCCTAGTTTTGGCGCCTTTTTCCAATTCTTCTCCTGATCCCATAGGGCGGGGCAGGGAGGGAAGTGAGCAAGTGGCTGCCTGGTATTCAGCTGCCAGCTGCGTTAAACCACAACAGTAAGCTAAAACAATATATTTTCTGTACACTGAAGAGTAATGGGATTTTACAATTAGTAGAATCAAAACATGTCCTGTAATAGCTAATGTTATTTTGCACCAGGTTTGTAAGTAGAGCTCAGGACGTGATGGGTAAAAAAAATGTCTGCTGTAATAGAGTTGTATCAAAGAAGGCAGCTGATGATGGAAGAGAAAAGTCTGTTCTGTAACTTGGTTTTATGATCATGACATGAAAATGGAAGTGGTGTCAAAGAACATAAAAGTATAAATGCAAGGTGCTGTCTAGCTTGAAGGAATCTACATGACTAGCAGGTCCAGGGGGGTTATTATGCTCCTCTGCTTTGCTCCCATGGGACCCATCTAGAATTTAAGTCTGGGGCCCCCAGGTTAAGAAGGACATAGATGTATTTGAGCAAGTTCACAGGAGGTCCATAAAGGAGACTGGAGGGCTGGAGTACCTCTTCTGTGGGGACAGGCTGAGAGAGTTGGGTTGTTTAGCCTTCCAGTTACTAATGAGGGCCTATAAGAAAACTGGAGAGGGACTTTTTAAGAGAGCATATAGTGACAGGACAAGTGGCAATGAATTTTAAACTGACAAAGGGTAGATTTAGTTTAGATGTTAGGAAAAAATTCTTCACTGTGAGGGTGGTGAGGCACTGGAACACATTGCCTAGAGAAGTTGTGGATGCTCCATCCCTGGAAGAGTACAAAGCTAGGCTGGACAGAGCTTTGAGCAACCTGGTGTAGTGGAAAGTGTCCCTGCCTGTGACAGGGTGGTTGGAACATGACAATTTTTAAGGTCCCTAAACTGGTGGGACACAAATTTGATGGATGGACTACCAGGTAGATAAAGAATTGGCTGGATGGCCACACACAAAGAGTTGTGGTCAATGGCTCAATGTCCAAGTGGAGACCAGTAATGAGTGGTGTCCCTCAGGGACTGGTGTTGAAACCGGTCTTCTTCAACATCTTTATCGGTGACATGGACAGTGGGATTGACTGCACTCTCAGAAAGTTTGCCAGACACCAAGCTGTGTGGTGCCGTTGATACACTGTGGGAAGGAATGCCATTCAGAGGGACCTTGACACGCTTGTGAGGTGGGATGATGCCAACCTTATGGAGTTTAACCATGCCAAGTGCAAGATCCTACACCTGGGTCAGAGCAATCCCAGGCACAGCTACAGGCTGGGCAGAGAAGAGATTCAGAACAGCCCTGCAGAGAAGGACTTGGGAGTGCTAGTCGATGAGAAAATGAACATGAACTGGCTTCAGTGTGCGCTTGCAGCCCAGAAAGCCAACCATATATCCTGGACTGCATCAAAAGGAGCATGACCAACAGGTCAAAGGAGGTGATCCTGCCCCTCTACTCTGCTCTCATGAGACCTCATTTGGTATATCATGCGTAGTTCTGGTGTCCTCATCATAAGAAGGACCTGGAACTGTTGGAGCCAATCCAGAGGAGGCCACGAGGATGATCAGGGGGCTGGAGCACCTCCCATATGAAGACAGGCTGAGAAACCTGGGGCTGTTCATCCTGGAGAAGAGAAGACTGCATGGAGACCTCACAGCATCTTTCCAGGATTTGAAAGGGGCCTACAAGGATGTTGGAGAAGGACTCTTTGTAAGGGACTGTAGTGATAGGACAAGGCAAAGTGATAGGATAGGGGAAGTTCAAGTTAGATATAAGGACGAAGTTCTTTACTGTGAGTGAGGTGAAGCACTGGAACAAGTTGCCCAAAAAAATGGTGACTATTCCATCTCTGACAGTGTTCAGAGCCTGGCTGGACAGAGTCTTGAGTAACGATCTTGTAGGAGGTGTCCCTGCCCAGGGCAGGGGGGATTGGAGCTAGTTAATCCTAAGGTCCTTTCCAACTCAAACCATTCTATTATTCTATAAAGCAGAAAACTAGAGAAAAACACAGAAATGTAAGGCAGATTCATAAGTATGATTCCTTAAATACAAATAAGTTATGTATTTTTAAATTAAGCTGGCTGTTTACCTAAGTATTTTTAAATAACCTTCTTCAGGGTTTTCTTCCTACATACAAAACAATAATAAAAGCTTTTAAGAGGGCTGTTTTGGAAGTGATCAGATAAACAATCCAATGAAGCCTTTACAGTTCTATATATATGTGTGTATATCTGTACATTTTACCCTTTTCTAGTAACTTGTCAATTATTGCCCACCCATTACACTGTCTTTTCTGAGTTAGCTTCAGTTAATCAGATGCTGATTGGGGATTCTAGAATACACTTGCTGATTATGTGTTATTTTAACAGGAGAATGACAATAATTTCCTGTAATGCCACTTGTTAAGGTAATTATTCTGTAATTGCCTTATCAAGGTGTCATAGAGGAGAGAGGAGAAACTCTGAGATTTCACAGCTGCTGTCACTGTTTGATAAAGTGTTATCTTGAAAATATATTATCAGTCATCAAGCTAAATTTCTACCAGTTGTTTAAAATCAGAAAAATCTGTCTCAGATGGGGCATATGACCTCTGCATTTGATGTTCCTCATTCTGATAATTAGGGAGGAGGGATTATCTTTGTTTTAAGGCATAAACCTAACAACAGATTTGCATACATAGGAGTAAATAAGTATAAATTTATTAAAGTGTATGGGATTTTCAAAGGTGAGAATCTACTTCCTGTGAAAAGATATACTTCAAACTGTAATCTTGGTTTTAGAGTAGGTACAGCTACAGTTACTTGGATATTGTCTCTGCTCTGGAGAGAGAAAAAGGAAGTGAAATACAGAATGTGACAGGTCAAAAGTAGGAATATGATAGGTCTCAAACATATTTTATTTGTTGTTAAAGACTTATAAACAGCCTTAATAAGAGCACTCACTTCAAACTTACTGAAATCCACTTGCCAAGACATGCTGAACAGGAACAAAAGCTTGAGGTCTGTTTGCCCTTGGGTCAGAAATACAGGACACCCAGGAAGGATGCAGAATATATCAAGTGCCTGGGATGAGCACAAAATCCAAGTAAAATGTTCTTGTTGACTAAAGACAGATCAGACTTTACCATTTGCATTGCCTAGCTTTATAATGACATTTAAAGTGTTTGGTTTTGTTTTTTTTTTTTTTAGGGGGGAGTGGAAGGGGGAGTGCATTTTTTTCCACACTCAGTTTAGTCACACAACCATGAACTGGGAAATGTAAATAATGGAATATGCCCTTTTTGCAACTGATCCTGCACTGCCAGTTATTCGTACTGTCACTCATACTCATGCCAATCTAACTCAGACAGAAGCAGCCACTACTTCAGTTTATGACAACTGACTGTCCTTTGCATGATTATTAGTAATGATAAGGTCAAAAGTAGCAGTGAATTGGGCTTATACAACCAAACACCTTATTTAGCCTCACATCTGATGTCAGCAAGAATTAAGTGCTGTGCATCTTACTGAATCGAGCTCAAGTACATCCTTTAACAGTGGCAAATAAATGTGCATATATTTTTCACATTTGCATCTGTTTCGTACCTTCAAGGCAGCTGATGCAATATAACATGGTAATGATTATATAAGCAGTGCACAGATAGGTACGATAGCTTGATTAATGTCACATTTTGCACTGAAGCACTTCCCTAATCAGAAAACTGAGAAACTACATTTAGGGGCAGAAACATTTTTCTCCTATTCTTCCAGACATGTCTTTCCATCTTTCTGATCTATTCAGGGATGTGCTGTTAACAGTGTAATTTTCTGGATGAAGGTTCCATGCAGAATATCTGGTTCAGTTCCTTGGATTATATAGTGCAAAATCCAGTAAAAGAAGCATCACTGACAGTTTTTAATCAAACCTGGGAATCCATTTGTCAGCTGGAGAAGAGATGCATGTCTAGCAGTGCTGCTGGGACAATTTAGATGACCCATATTTACAAGGGGACCTTCTCAAACTGATGACATTATCTACTTGCAACAGGCTAAACTCTCAAAATTAAATCTAATAAGTACTAAAACTTCAGAGAATGCCTGGGAATCGGAAAGTGACTATGAAGTTACAGTATTTGTGACTCTAAAAATAGGAAAGAACAAAAGCAAAAGGAAAGAACAAAAGCAAAAGGAAAGAACAGAGTTCAGCATACTCATGGTTTAGTAGAAAGGCACTTTGAGGAAGACAGTTTGAGGAATATGCATCTTTAATATGGGATGCTGAAGGCACACAAGCATTCTATATATTCTAAGATATTCTGAGTCATAAAAGAGAAAGAGAAACAGTTTTACCAAAACTTTCTAATTATCTGAATGAAAAAGGTATCTTACAAAAAGTAGAATAAAAGCTCACAATCAAAAAAAATATAGAATCATAGAATAGTTAGGGTTAAGATCATAGAATTCCAGCCCACCTGCCATGGGCGGGGACAACTCACACAAAACCATGTCACTCAAGGCTCTGTCCAACCTGGCCTTGAACATCACCAGGAATGGAGCATTCACAACTTCCCTGGGCAGCCCACTCCAGTGCCTCACCACCCTTAAAGAACTTCCTCCTTATATAGAATCTAAACTTCCCCTGTTTAAGTTTGAATCCATTACCCCTTGTCCTGTCACTGCAGTCCCTAATGAAGAGTCCACCCCCAGCATCCTCATAGTCCCCATTTCAGATACTGGAAGGCTGCTATGAGGTCTCCACACAGCCTTCTCTTCTCCAGGCTGAACAGCCCCAACTTTCTCAGCCTGTCTTCATAAGGAAAATATGTGGAAAGAAAATACGAAAACTAAACCCAACAAGTTGGACTAAAATGAAAATAGGCAATATAGAAACATGATTGTAGATAAAAATAGAAGCAACAAAGATAAAAGGTTATATAAAGAAGATTAGAAATTAAAGTAAGATGGTCCCATCATGTGACTGGAAAGAAAGCAAATTAGGCATTTTATAGAGAAGGTGGAAATATTTATAACTTTCTACCCTTTAGTTTTTATAAACAAATAAATACATAAAATTAGAGCCTAAAAGTTAACATATTCCTAAGAAAGAGAATATGATAGGAAAGTATGGTTTTGGAAAACATGGGCTATATTAAACGTACTCAATTTGATTTGATTATGCTCACTCTCTGTCCAGAAATTAAAAACCTAAGATATTCAATAACCACTGAGCTATTATCCTTGTGAATGCAGAAGGAATAAGGGATGTCCAAATGGACTTCGGAAAGTCAAATATAATAAAAGGGGATGGGGCCATGAGAACTTTCTTATATATAATAAGCCAATTTACTTTTGTAAACCTTCAGGAATGCCATAAGTTTAGCTGCAGTCAGTCTTGGATTGATCTGTTTAAGTGAAACAATTGAAGATGTACTTCTTAACAAATTCCTTGATATTGTTCTTTATTGTATGTGCAAGACCAAACAACAAACATATCAAGCTCATGTGCAACAAGTTTGAAAACCTAACCAAGTGTTTACCAGAAGTGCAACAACAGACTTGAAGAATATTTAAAGAGATGTCTAAGATGGATCTGGGATGAACTGTCTTCTACTGATTATTTTCATTAATGACTTAGACAATAGAATAAAGACAGTATTTAAATAAAGTTAGATTGTTCTGAGATGCACAAAGGGTACATACGGCAACAATGGGAATTATTCTTTATTATGAGGGGATTTTTTTCACAATGAATATGGTTGAAAATGAACAGGTTGCTCAGTGAGTTTGTGGAATCTCCATCCTTGGTTTTATTTAGAACTTTATTTATTTTATTCAGCTAAACCTCATCTGATTTTGCATATGCTCTTGCTGGAGCAAGATATGTGAGACACACTTTCCAATATAAATGATTCTTTCCTTCTATAATTACATTGAAGTTTGGGATGTAAATTGAAAGAAAACATGGAAAGTTTGGAATAAAACACAACCTGCGTAAATTGGCAAAACCATCATAATTAGTAAATAACCTTTTAGTTATCAGCTAGTAATTTAGTTAAAAGGCTCCTCTGTGTATGCCAGTATGTCTAGTTGTCACCGTTTTAGTGAAAAATATAAGGATAAAATGAATTACAAACTGACGCACCCATTGACATTTGTATTAACAGAAATGAATTTCTGAGGAAATACATTCCTTTGGTACAGAGATGACTTTATGAACAGAGATACTACATTGCTCCTATATTTCTGTTAAATGATATAAGCCATTATTTTATATCATGATGCTGATTTATTTTGCTTTCTTGCCTTTTGAATATTTGATATCCCTGGTATATGTCAAAGCAGAAATTTTCTGAGATGACTTTTTCATATTCATTTTGCATTTTCTTTGGTGCTTTGAAGCTTCACAAGTATATTTCAAGTGTCAAAGGTTTTCAGATAAGGGATAGTGGTCCTGCTGGTTTTAAAACAAACAGCTAAAATGTAGATATTTTGCAGCCAGAGGATAGCAGACCACTGGAATAGTCAGGTTTCAATAATCAGAATATCCTGTCAAAAAATATCCCTTGGAGATATATACTGTTTTTTACTAGAATGATACTAAAAATATACAGTATCCTAATGAGAACAACTAACAAATACTGACAAGTCTTGGCCTTGTCTGAAAGAAAAACATGTAGTGATTCATTTCTACAGGAAACCTTTCTCTATGCCTTAACACTATTTGAACACTGATAAGATTTAACATCCCTTGCTTGTGTGCAGAGCTGCTCAGAAAAAAAATATAGTTTTGATTTTCCTTTTTTGCAAAAAAATGAGAATGGTTTAAAATCTGAAATATGGTTTAAAACAGTCAGTACTTTCCTGGACTTTACATAATTTTGAGAGGGGCAGAAGACGAATGGAGAGAAGCAACATTTGTAATTTTGGGTTTTCTGGTAAAAGAAATACAATTTTTTCACATGGTCAAATTTTCATCTAACTTGCCAAAGGAGGGAGTGACCAAACATCATTCGTCTTCTCTCCAGACTCTTAAAGAACACAATAAGTACAAAATCATGATTGCAAGCTATGCACATCTGTTAAATTAACTAAACAAAACACAAACTGAGTGGGCTTGAAAGCGTCTCTAACAACAGTCTGTCAACAGTCTATTGCCTAAGGCTCAATGAGTCTGTGTGAACAAAACTGCAGTGCTGACTTCCCAGAGCTTTAATGTCTTTTATTTCACCCTTGAACTCAATAAAGGCACTTAATCATTTGTGGAGGGCTTCTCCAGTTCCCAATAAAATTTCATTTTGCTGCTATTCTGTATCTTTGTTCTGAAACCATACAAAAACCTGAAAACCTCTAGTTAGTCTTAAAAGACAAAAAATTGAAGAGGACGCTGAAAAGTGTCTTGATTGTTCATTATTAAGATTTGCAACAATAACTGCTAACTTTTGAGATGTGATGTTGGGGTCCTTCTTGAGACATTTTAGAGATCCAGGACATTCACAGGTCTGACAAGCATGATATATTTTATGGCTTGAATTCATGTAGTCCTGAAGATTTTTTCAAATTATGTATACATTATGAATTCTTTGAATAATTGGGAAAGCAAGAAAGAAATATATGTTTGATGTTACTGTTGTCCAAAACAGTTGATTGGATTGGGAATACATAGATGTAAGTGAAAGTGGGAATGTGCCAGCATTTTCGATCAAATAGTTGGGCTAAAGAGATTTAAAGATATTTGTAGTAAAAGCAGCCCTAAATGCAAGTGCACTATGCTAATATGAACAAAACATATACCTGCAAGTTAAACATGTCTGGGAAGATTGCCAGGTACTCAAGTGGGCTGGAAGATGCCTATTCCACTACCCTGCCTGAGCTCTCCACAACAGTGGCATTGCTGTGACTCCTGGAAAGTTCTGGTCTCCTGAGCCAGACCCACAAACTGGTGGGTTTGGGTGGACTGGTGGAGCTATGATGGTTAATGCATGCCAAAATCATGTTAAAGAACATCACACTAGATGAATTTTAGACTTTCATGCATCTTGCACAGCTGATTTCCATACACAGTAGAATGGGGGTCATATTTAGGGAGATGCCATTGTAGAAATAAAAGCAGCAACTTCTACAACCTTGGACAGAGTCATGCATAACAGATTTGTGAGTTACTGTTCAGTTATATATTTAGTGCCAATGTAAGTGTTTCTTTGGTCTTTCACTTGTTTGCTTGAAATGTTGGTCTTGGTTTAAAAGTTTAAAGACATGGATGTTGATGCAAAATATGTTATCCAGTATTTCAAGTGGTAAAACTGGACAACTGACTAGTAAAGTTGAAAGATGAAAGCTTGAATGAGAGAGATTTCAGTTTTCTGACAAAAAGGGTGACAAAATTCTCGACTTCATTTTGATGTTACGTTTTGACGATTCCTGCAAAAAGTTTTTCTGTTAGATTGCTCTTTGTGCTTCCTGCTTCCTCTCAAGATTCTTTCTGATCATTCCATACCTTAACCTACCTGTCTTTGTGAACCTATATCCATACTGGTACAAAAGATAAGAAAGATAATAGACTTCATTGAAGAGTTGAAATTTGCACTACTTGGAAAAATGGTTGCATTTTGATAGCAAAGATCCCTAACCTACTGCTCCTTCTTGCTGTCTGCTGTTCCATCCCTGGTGAGCTATAAACAATAAAATGATAAAATGATGTTCTCCCAGCTCTGTGAAGATTTTCTTCTTTTCTAAACATGAAGGGGGGATGACATAATGCAGCACAAACTTTCTTTCCTTCCCCTTCTAAATGGAACCTGTATACCTTGTGTCAAAGCTTTGGGGATGGAACGGTACTGCATAGAAACTTAATCAATCTCAGTGATAAACTGACTGGTCTTTTCCCAGTAACACAGTGTTGATGCTTAGCTGGCACAGATGGACTCACTGGCAGAAACTGTTTGGATTTAAGCCAGTAAACTTCTCCCACAGCGTTCTAGAAGGCCACTTTCAGCTCAGAGTCAGCTGAGTGGTATTTTAGGCTAGGACAAAGGGTGATTCTTGCTTTCTCCTGAAAAGAAAATGTTATTTCCATCCTCTCCAGCAAAGAGTTCTGTTAAAAATGTTATCTTGCTGTGTTTATTTTTAATTAAACCAGTGAGGAGGTGCACTGCAACTCAAACTTGGAAAATGAATTCAGCCCAGACAGAGCTCCTTCAGTTCTTGAAGTGAGCAGAGCTCCTAAAGGGACACAAATGCATGCTTGAATATTTAATTTCAATTCTTTGTCTCTTGTAGTGAGAGGAAATGTGCATACTGTTAGTGAGTGCTGGAAATGCACTTACTATGTAGAAATTTTGCTGTTATATTGACATTTTTGTTTCATCCTTTCATGAGTTTGAGTTCTATAAATACTAAGAGATGTACAATTGTTATTTAACATCGTGATTATCATGATTTCTTTTTACAGATGAGTTATGCTTTTAGTAATCTTATTTGGAATTTCCTACTATTATATGTTTCATTGAGCACATACGAAGGCATGACAGACTTAAGGAAAAATATTGGAAGCTTTATATATTTATTTTTCCTCATCAAAAATTTATACCTAATGAAAAGCATCATCAGTATTTCAAATTCTTGAATATTATTGAAAAGTTAACAAAATATATTAACAAGCACATTAAACTAGAGCCATGAGCTGGGTTTGTCAGGCAAAAAGCCCCTCACAGGCAGTACAGGACATCTTTCACAGTACTACAGACATCTTGTTCTATTGTTACTATGAAGATTAAGCACACAGTGATCTTTTCAGAGCATGATTGTTGACTTAACAATCTCAACTGGTAATAAAGATTTGGAGCATCACTCCAGGTCTTGATCCAAAGACAGAGTTGAGGTTCCTTCATTTGAAAACAGAGAATTATCTTTCAACAAGCTATTCCATGTTTCTTTTCTGACAAAATCAATCAAGTCTTTTTCCTTGAATACCTTTTACTTCTTATTGCTTGTGCAAGCACAGGCTTAGTTCCTAGTGGGGTACCCAACATTGATTTAGTTATCCTATGACTCATGGTGAACACATTCTGTTTACAGAGTATTTCCATAGCTTCCAGAAACATTGACATCTTATGCTATAATTACATCAAAATATTTGAGACTGCCTCATGCTGGATGTGAGTTCCCAGAGTTTTGTTTCTTTTTCTGCCAGACTTTTCTCATTGTTACTATATCTAGATTCTTAAATTTACTTTGCACGAAGTTATAGTATTGTGAAAATGGAGCTGGACAAATTGCATGGCCAAAGAAAGATGAACTGTAAGAACTGGGGTTATTTTAACAGTTCTAATTTCTCTTTCACTGCTGGGAAAAAAAACCAAACTGAAATAACAGCCTTGAAATATTTTGCTTTTTCACCTGCCTTTCATGTCTAAGTCCAAAACAATGGATATAGCTTCAATGTTTCACAAACCCTGTCCTTGAATACTAACTCTTACATAAGGAAATGAGAAAAACCCCATCCTCTGTGCTTCAGCTTTTGTGATAGAGCAAGGTTATGTTGAGGAACCTTACAGATTAAATCCTGAAAAAAAAGATTATTTATTTGAATTACTATTGCACCTACTAATACCAATCCAGACCCCTGGGTGATGGATGCTAAAAAGACACTCCTTGCCTTCAGAAACTTAAAATATGGATTTTAACCAGACATAACTAAAGGGAGTAAATCAGGGAGCAAATTGAAAAGCAAGTAGCAGAAAAACAAGTAAATCACCTTACAAGGGACATGTGTCACATTTTCCAGTTTACTTAGCTACAACCAACAGTTTTTTAAGGGACCTCTTTTTTTTTTTTTTTACTAAGGGAAGGATTATGTACGTTATATGTTAAAAATTTCTTCTTGAATTCTGGTTGTCTCGGGAGTAATAATTATATTATTGTTGTTGTTGTTCCCTAATTATATTGTTGTTATCATTATTGTTGCTACTATTATTTTTATTATTAAGCTACTTATATTATCTAGCTTATAGGTAACTTCAAGTTTAGCCCTTTATTGGCATTTCAACAGTAGTTATCAAGCCTGAAAGCGCCCTGGTGCTCAGAATACCCCTGGCTTTCTCCTGGCTGAAGTTGAGAAGCTGATCCAGCTTGGTAATGGAACTTGGTAAATACCAACTTCTGTTCCTTTCTGTGGTTTTCAGATATTAGCTAGATATGAGCTAAACCCTTGTGCTGCTATTTAAGCAAATTGATCTCCCAAGTAAATCTGTGGTTTTCTGAAATTAAGAAAAATCATCAAAAATATTTATTCTATTGAACAAAACTGTGGAGATATCTAAAGCTATTCCTTAAATCATGAAGCCAATCTCACTTCTGAGAAGATTAAACAGTATTAAAAGTTGTCTTAGTGTGCTCAGAGTTAATTCATAAAGAAAAAATAATAAATCTGATTCCACCCACGACGTAGAACAAATATAATGTATTTTCAAATGCTTGCTACTGGAGACCTGTTTCTCAGAATGTTCCATCTTGGTAATGTGCATGAGTATTTTAATTTTTCAGAAGAAATGAAGGGGAACTAGCTACCAAAGGAGGTGTCTCTTTCCTCACTTCTCTAATTTTTCAGCAGCTTTGTATATAATTAGAGATTGCTGGTGCAGTGATTATTGTGAAACAAAAGAAGCTTGATTGCTGTTCTGTTATACATTGAATGAGGGGGAAATCGTTTGCCATGATTGAATTTACTAATAAATATTTAATGGAATATTCTGTCCTAACATATTTAAATGATAGACTATGCAGGGAGTGGAAAGTGCTAAGAAGAGCAATTTTAAACTTTATGTCATTTTTTTATTTAATAGGACATCAGTCTCATGTCATAAATTCTTTGCTTTGAATAAACATGTCTCCTTGTACTCCAGCTCAAACACTATGATTTGTGGATTTTCCGTCTTAGCATTTAATATTTTTTTTAGCATCCTGTTAGTTATAAGTTACCCTCTGCATCTATCAGAAAGCCAAACACGCTTAATTTTAAATTTAACTGCTTTCTTTTTTAATTTGCTAATACAATGTCTCTGAACCAATGATTTTTAGATAAATCAAAGTACAGTTACTGAAGATTCAGTTTAAAATAGTCCTTAGCCATGTGATTGTCTCTGACTTTGTGTTAGAAGTCAAAGAAATAAGCACAAGTTAGAAATGTTGCATACATTAGGGACTTTATCATGTCATTTTTGTTTTACATTATTATTAACCCTCAAAGCAGTACGCAGGCCTACATTTGGGTTCTTTGTGAAACATAGGAAGATATGGTCTTTCATTTGCCAATCCAAGACAGACCAGAGATAAAAAACACCTTTCTAAATTAGGAAGCATGGAGTACATTAAAGTACTCCTGCTCACTACAGAGGAACTGCAGGTTCACACCCCTGGTGCTTGCGCCTGACTGAGGAGCCACTGGCGTGAGATTAACATCTATGGGTTTATGACTGAATGCCTCTGGGTCAGAATCCCACCTGTCACTGATGTAGAAACACTGCAGCACTGCCAGAGTGGGCCCAGTGATGGAGATGGGGGGGGGGAGGACAGATGCAGTGCTGCTTCTCCCCCTTCGCATCCTGTATGATTGTGGGGCACCTGGCACTTATTCATTCATAGACGAGCTGATTCTGGGTCAGGATTCTTACACAACAGAGCAGCCCCCTCCCTGTGATCTACTGAGGATCAGCCCTCCACACAAACTTTTGTTGGCCGGAAGTAGACCAGCAGGTCTGGGGAGTTAACTCTTCCTCTCTACTCTGCTCTTGTGGGACCTCACTTGGAGTGTCGTGCACAGTTCCTGTGTCCTCAACATAAGAAGGACATGGAGCTGTTGGAGCAAGTCCAGAGGATGGCCACGAGGATGATCAGGGAACTACAGCACCTTCCATATGAAGACAGGCTAAGAAACTTGGGACTGCTCAGCCTGGAGAAGAGAAGGCTGCGTGGAGACCTCATAGCAGCCTTCCAGTATCTGAAGGGGGTCTGCAAGGATAATGAAGAGGGGCTTTTCATCAGAGACTGCAGCGACAGGAAAAGGGGTAGTGGGTTCAAACTTAAACAGAAGTTCAGGTTACATATCAGGAAGAAATTCTTCACTGTGAGGATGGTGAGCACTGGAATAGGCTGCCCAAGGAAGTTGTGGGTGTCCTATCCTTGAAGTGCTCAAGGCCATGTTAGACAGGCATGGCCTTGAGCAACTTCGTCTGGTGAAAGGTGTCCCTGCCTATGGCAGGGGCATTGGAACTGGATGATCTTCAGATCCTTTCCAACCCCAACCATTCTATGATTCTATGCTTTTGTGATCCTATGCTACATTGGTGTTTATGGACCCCTGTTCCTGTTAGGAATCTGCATGAATGATAACGCGGAGCTGCCTTCATCTACTCATCCTCAATGGTCCTCCCCATATTCATATCAAAGGCCAAGACAAATGCTGCTTTTCCCTAGAAGAAACTGGTGAAATTATCTCTCTTTCTGCAGTGATCTAATTCAATAAATATAAAGGGAGAGATTCAGATTTGTTTTCTGTGACAGTTTACATGGCTCCATCCATGTCTCCCCAGGAACTATTTTAACCAGCAGTCTGTACGCTTGGCTGAGAAAGTATCTATACACTTCTAATTGCCTCCAGGCCCTTAGGTATTAAAGAATGAAAGATTCCTTGTGCTGTAAAAAGCAGAAAAAGAGTTTGAGTTTGCAATCCAATAACGAGTGTTCAGTCTCAGGATTGGCAGCTGAGAGCCCTCAGGCTGCATGGGAATTGAAGCTATGGCTCAGTCCTCCTGAGCAAGCCTTTCAAACCAGTGGCTCTGGGATGTTCTTCTGGCAGTCACCTTGAAGCCAGGCTGATGAGAAGTGCAGGATGTTCCTCTGGAGATTTGAAGGACTGTCAGCAGTCCACTGGTCCAAAAGTGGGGTAAATGCTTCATTAATCACAGCCACAATTGCACCTCTCCCCTGTCTTTGAGGAGAGTTTTCGATAGAAAACAATGACATCAGCAACAGGGAGATGGTTTAATCATGTGAGTATGTACACTATTCTTTTAATAGAACAGAAGGTAACTTTTAATATACACCAATTTTATTGGTATTTATTATTTTGAAAGTATTTTTGTCTCTTTTCTTCTTTTGTAGTTTCAATGAGCATAAATAATTCTAAAATGTATTTGTTAAAATCCAGATAGAATTAATGCAGATATTTCGAAGAGCTGGGGTATTTAGTTAGCGTGTTCTACATTTAGAAGCAAAACGTATGTATTCGAGTATGTGGTGGCATGAGTGGCAGGGCTTGAATGAATTTCACATCGTATGAGAAAGTCACCACATGAAAATATTAGTGTATTGATTTCACAGATAAGTGTGGCTCTGTAAGAGTGTAAAGAGATATGAAGCAAAGTCTCCAAATGCAATAAAGAATAATAATTAAAAAAAAATCCAACCCAAAATCTTTTCTGTTTTCACCTTGATGTTTAAAAAGCTGAGTATGGATATGTTTTAACATTCCCAAAGGAACCCCAGCCCTAGCATTCTCTGAATTCATTCCTGAAATTCATCCCCAGGAATTTGTATTTCTGTTGGATTTTTTTGTTTGGCTGACTTTGGTTTTTGAAAGCTCTATCCTAAAATTCTCTTAGATAATACATCTATATAAATATCATTATCTTTACACATGCATGCATACACAGATGCATGGCTTCTAGATCACTATATCTGATCTTTCTTTAGAATCTCCTGCCTTAAACACAGAATTAAGCAAGGTTTTCTCATGTTACTTGAAAATGTGGCCAAGCACAACACAGGTTTGGTTTTGTTTGTTTGTTTTGGGTTTTTTCCAGAACATTTACAAATGTTTTTCTTTTTGTTTTCTGCTTGTCATGATTTTATGCTTTTTGACAGTATTGCCTTTGGTATCTAAAGACAGCTTGTCCCCTGGCTGTAACATTTGTAAGAAAGCAATATTTTATTAGACCAGTTGATAAATATGGGAAAAACAATCATTTGAGCAGAAAATCTTGCAAACCTGGTGTCACCCTTTCCCTCAGCCATACAGCTGAAATGAAATAATGTATTGGATCGTTGTTTTCCAAACACAAATTCAAAAACATGAGGTCATTTGTCACCATGCCTTCTTCTTAAAATCACTCCTTATGTGCTGTTTTATTAATGTATCAATTGATTTTCTTCTATTTAAATTTCCTCATGTGTTAAGAAACAGTTAACTTTTGCATTGGCATCCATAGTTAACTGACCTTCACTTATTCTTGTGGTTAAAATCACAGCTGTTGTTGTGCAAATGAAAATGATCAGGCAGCTAGTTTTAAAAGTCTGTAATCAGTTTCTCATTCTTAAAGCGCAAATAATTGATGTATGAGTAGTTGATTTTTCACTGTCATAGTAATTTTTCAAAATTAAACTAGAGGAAGAAGTATTTTAAGTAGAGTTGAAAATTTATCATTGAAAAATTTCAAAAACATTTAAAATAATTTCCAATGTTGTTGGTTTTTTTAACTTGTGCAAGTGCTCACATTTGCTAATATTCTTTAAAGAAAAAACCTTCTGTAATTGCAAAATTAAAAAAAAATCCCACAAATTTGTTTTTAATATAAATTTTAAAATTTATGTGCATTTGAAACTGGAAAAAATGACAGTTTTGAGGAGTGACCGATCAGTCTAAATACTTGAAACTTTTTTTGATCATAACCTTTGGTTAGCATTATTCAGTTACATTTCAGTTCCTTTGGCCAAGTACCTGAAATTCACCGGTTTTCATCTGATATATATATGCCCAGGATATTTTTCTTTTTTTTTTTTTAATCTTTACTAAAGCTCTTCTTCCCTAAAAATAATTCTAATTCACCATCTTCTATGCAACTACTTTCAAGTTTGGGGGCGACTCTAACAGTGCCTTTCCCCAAATACTCATTCATAAGTCATTTATTGCGTTCCTACCAGAACATGTTCTCTCTTGACACGGCTGACAGATGCTTATATAAAACCAGTTCTTGGTTATGAGGATGGCTCTTACACTAACAGCAGCAGTGTCCTCTGAGTTTCAGAGTGCTTCATCACCCTGATTCTCTGGATAGTAAATACTTTATATAAAAACATTTGACTCCCTGCCCCAAAATATCTCATTATAAACAGCCTCTATATCAATTGTGCATGATCTATCAATCAGCCAAGAGAAATGGCTGTAAATAGCAGCATAAGATAAGAGAAGTGTGGGAACCTGTTGTACAAACTAATGTGTGAATAACAATATGTCCTGCATTAATTGTTGACCATTCATTGCTGGAAATGCAAAACACTATATTTCAAAATTTCAGACAAGATTGAAACTTTGGAAAAGATCTCCCAGTTGTAGCTCATTATAAAGAAGACATGAAGAATGAAAAGTCTTTTCAGGAATCTCACTACTACTGCCCCATCCCTACTGATGCAGAGTTACCACAGAGTTTCAAGGTAGATGTTGTGCATTAGAAGTGTTGATCCCTTTTTTTATTCATCATACTTTCTCATGCCCTCCTACCACCATGTCAAAAGCAATGCTGGCCTTCACTAAGCCATTATTTCCTTCCCAGTCAACTTGCTAGGCCCCTGGTCAATCACTGTGAGATCATTAACACAGGTAAAACAGTACTTGTGATAACATACACTTCACTCTCACTCCACTGCAGAACCCAGGAGAAACACAACACTTACCTAGTAATTAAATAGAACAGCTGAAATCCAGCTGCAGCAAACTTCTCCACTCCCATCAAATTCAACAGAAATAAGCCTCTTTGGTAAGTACTTGCTAAGGTGGAAGAGGATACTGGTAATTCTGTGAAGATTATGAAATAAGTGCCAGCTGCTTTTTTTCAGTACTGTTATGCACCTTCTGGCAAACCCAAAAAGGCAGGACTATGTATTCTGAAAATGCTTTCATACTGTTAAGTACTGTGGACAGCCCCTATTTTGCTTTACTGTGATTTCTTTTTCCTTTGTTTTTTTTATCCCTCCTTTCCTCTCTTGCTTTCTATCTGTCTTTTGTAATACAGATTAGCAGAAAGCACTCTGCTTTAAAATAAGATTTGCAACTTTTGTTTATATTTGCTTTGATGTTATTAATTAAGTAAAATTCTATTCTGGTTTCACAAGCCTGGATTTTTAATAAATTGAGATTAATTTTGAGGTGATGATGAAAGCTTACTTATTCCTCCATACTGATGTTGTGGTCATAAGAAGTTCATTGGATATAAACTTTTGAGGGATTGTCTGTTTCAGAAATAAGATTATTTTTAAAATCTTTTGCTTGTGATTCTGAAGTCATACTATTGTTGTATTTTGCTCTCTGCCTTAATTTCTTCTTCATGACTAGAACTTTTGTTTTAAAATCTACCCTTAATGCATCTCTGGTAACACTGATTTAATTTCTAGTATACATTGACTAATTCAAACTCCTCCATTTACAATGGTTAGCCTGAAAGCTGGCAATCTGTCCCACATGAGTAATCATTTCTGCCTCCAGTGTTACAGAGACACACAGAAGCTCAAAAAATCCTTTCTGAGGTGAAAATATGCCTGCATTTCCTCCATTTTCTGGAAGGGGGGGAAAGAAAGAAATAAGCTCAATTTTTCTTATTCTTCCTGCATTAAGAAACTGTGGTTATGTCTTCCGCTATAGAGCTCCTTACCCAAAGCTATCTCAATTTACCTGCTGTGTCAGTTGAAAGAAGTGTATTGATACCCTTCATCTGAAATCTTAATCACACCAGAAATCAAAACCTCATATGTATACATGATTTTGAGTGGTGATACTTTAATGTAAATTAAAAAAATCAAGAGCTAAGAGGGAAAAGGAAATGCTCGTATTTCATTTTACTTGGCAATTTATAATATTTAAGGATGCTCTCTTTTATATTTTTAGAACTGGCAATATTTCCTAAATTAGTATAATCTTTGTAAATAGAGTAAGCTTCTCAAAAGTACAAAAAAAAAAATGTAGCTTGTTTTTGGACAAGATGTCACCATGCAGATCTAGCTTCGTTTTTCACTCTGGTTAAGGTGAGTTTCTGCAGAATTATTTTTACAGGACCTTATGCTAAACTAGTAAGAACATGGAATATATTTTTCTGCATTTCCTGACCTTTATGCCTTATGGAGATTGTAAAGTCTGCTTGATATTTAAAATAATATCCTAACATCAACTATGCCATTATCTCCAGGTTAAGTCAGTAGCATCAGCACTAAGTGTTTGTCTTATTTCTCTCTTCTTAGCCACAGAGTTCAGCTGGTTACCAGTGACCTCTGCTATTCTGTATTCCTGCCAGCTGAAAATCCATATCCAAATTCCTTCTCATTAGCTTGTCTTTGCATTTCAGTGTTTAAAATTAGCACCTGAATATAACTCTACTGTGGGGAAACAGCTTTAGGTAAATAAACATCTTGTGCTGTGCGTGCTAGGTACAGGATGGATCAAGCAATTATCTTGGTAAGCAGTATTCCTTGTTTATTCAAAACAGAGTGCTTCCCACTTTATTGTTAATCTACTGTGGGATTCTAACAAAGTCTGTTTAAAGTAGCAGTATGTTGCTCATAAATATTTTATTACTTATGTAACAAGAGACTTCAAGCTGGAAGAATATTTCATGCTAAATAATTTAATCAACCCATAACCTCTGTTAGGCCCTTTGGATTTATGCTCCTTAGCAAGACCACATGCTAAAATACTACTACATAGTCAGATATTGTTAGGCAATGAAGCCTTGAAAGCAGAATAATTCTTAGAAAATGAAATAAAGATGGTAGATTCACAATTACAGCAATGTAGATCAACATGTATAATATTTGGGTTTCAGGGGAAAGATCCATGGCAAGGGAGAATTTTTACAAGGCCATAAGAAATTTCCATGAATTTAAAATAGCCTTGCAAATCTGATATAAAGGCAAACTTTTGTTCTACTATATTATATATTACCTTGTGAGTTTTATGTCAGTGAAGTGCTAGTGGAATAAAAAATAATATATGATTATTAGAAACCAGTGTATCAAATACCAAACATTCTTAAAAATTTAGAAATATAGTCTCATTACACTAAATATCAATTTATTTCAAAATCATGGGGGTTTAATATGCGTGCAACCACATTTTGACGCAGATATTGAAAACTAGCAAATAGTTGAATAAGGCAATTTATAAAACCATTGCTTTTGGGGCATTGCTAGTTTATTTAGGATTTCACAATTCCTGTAAGTTTTTATATCACTTTAAGAGTTGAAGTACCATAAAAATCTTTCCCTAGACTGATTCCTAATTTCATTATAGAAGAGGCTTTTCTCTCCAAAATTCTTGAGATTTCAGACCAATGTTTTAGTTTTTTTAATATTCAGAGTACTACATGGGCAACACCAGTATGTTTTCTGTTGCATAGTGCTAAAGCTACTACTGTGATTAGTTTTCCCAAGCTTAGTATTGTGATTAAAGTTCATAAATTACTTTAAATTTTTTAGTTCAGTAAACTGCACAATTTAGAACATTTTTCAGTTATGCAGAGGTCTTTTCAATGAGTAACTAACAGAGAAATACTCAGCTTAATACTTTCAAGCTGTTATTGAAGTTAAGAATATATGTACAAAAGTGTTTTAACTAAATGGTAGAGTTGTTCTGGAGTTTTTCCAAAGAGGTTTTGCAAGACCCATTACAGAACCTTAGGATATGAGGAAGAGAAAAAGGGAAAAAGGGCAGGACAATTTATGGATGTTTTCAGTAGTCCACTTGATACAAAATATGCATGATTCATTTAAGCTATCTTCCAGGTATTTTGCCATATAATTTAAAATATCTTTGCAAAATCCCATATCAACTTTTAGTTACTTCCTCTATTTCATTGTGAAGGATACAGAACATTTCATATGCTGAAGACATCCTGCAGTTACCAGTTTTATGCTTGATTGGGCTTTACAGTTCATAGCAAAGTGCACTTCCCATTGTTTCCT
This sequence comes from Psittacus erithacus, assembly GCA_009867235.2. Lineage (NCBI taxonomy): Eukaryota > Metazoa > Chordata > Aves > Psittaciformes > Psittacidae > Psittacus > Psittacus erithacus. Next base: position 43,798 of record WYDI02121585.1, on the reverse strand, counting down.
TTTTTAAAACTACTACTGTCTTTTGAGATGTTTCAGACAACAAAAATATACCACCATTTTGTTCAAAATGGCAGCACAGTGACATACCCCTCTCACTGAGTATATTCAAAAGCTGTTTGAACATGTTCAATTTGCCATAAAATTTTTAAACTTTGGCCCTACTGGAGCAAGAGGATTGGACCAGATGACCTCTAGAGGTCCTTTCCTCAACCATTCTGTGATTCTGTGATTATTCACAAAGCAACTATTTTCTCAAACTACACTAGCCTATTAAATATCTAATTAGCTTTATAGTTTAAATATGGTTTTAGGTATGTTGCCAGAACTCAGATTTATTTTGTCCAGCAAAAATATGATATAATTACTTAAAACTAATTGATAAACTGAATCTATTTATAAAACAGATTTATAGACAGAGGAATGAGAATCAGACAAGAGGAATGGAAGATTGCATCACAACTCATGAAGGTGTTTGCTAAGCTTAGAGAATTATTTGTCTTTCATTGCCTATCCTAAAATTCTTTGTGATACACAGAAAAAAACATTGTCTGTTTGGATGGTTTTAAAACTTTAAGAGTACATTCAGCTGAGGTTCTTATTTACTTAGAGGTTTTATTACTCTATACAAAGGCAGCTTTGTTTTTACTGTAATGTTGGTTGTACTGGTTAGGGGCATAAACCAGTCACCCAAACCTAGGAACCCAGGACTATTTTAGAAGCTTCCACATGTCCTGCCTGGCCTCCAGCTGCTCCTCCAGGAGGGCACATTAGAGCTTGTCGCATCTGGTAATGCCATATGAGCATTCTGTATTCTCTAGAGAATCATCCTTTATTTTATAGATAACTATAATGGGAGCTGACACATACATCACATGTGGGAATCCACATGTAGATGGCCACATGGAAGTGCTCTGAATCCCATCTCTGATAATACATTTCAAATAGGCAAATGGAAAATTCTGAAACTAATTTATTTTCTATGTCTACACCAGAGAAGGCAAGAAGTATTGCTGGTACTTAAACTGTAGCAAACCAAATTCATATTTAGACACAAAGAACTATCTTACAAAATGGATAATTAATGCCTGGAATAGATTGCTCAAGGAGCTTAAGGAGTCTGCCTCCTTGAAGATGTTTAAGAACAGGTGAGACAAAGATTTGACAGGAATAACAGATATAAAGGTAATCTAGCCTTACAGCAGATTTAGACTGGATGAGTCCTCCAAAAATGTGGACAATACAGAACAGGTACTGATTCATATGGAAATGTATGTCTGACAATAATTTGGTCTCTTTTTTTACTCATTTACTAGTCCCTGATACCCTAAAATCAGTTTCGTCTACTTCCACGTTTAACCTTAAAATGTATGCCCTATACTATATCTCTGTCCCTCTATTTCATTACTTAGAAGAATTTGTTATGCCACGTGCCTCTCAAATGTAGATATCTGAAAGTTAATTGCCTACAGTTTACAGTCATCAGCAATTAATCAACTGCTATTATTTTAGGCATATCTCAAAATCATTGTTTAAACAACTCTGAAAAAAGATGATGTCATAAAGATGACTATGGGATGTGCACTTCTTCAAATGCAGCTGTTCAATGGAAAATCTGTATACAGGAGTTGTTTAAAAACATGCTTTAGAATTGACTCATAAAGGTGACCTGGGGTAGGTTTGTATTCTCTAATTGAAAATATCTAAAATAATTTCAGCATTCTCAATTCCAATGTGCTAAAACTAGTTTTTTCATTTAGAATCTTTCCATAAAATAGTGACTGTACTGACTGATACAAGTTCTGCCTTAAGTCTTCCATTCCTGAGTTGGCTGGCTGGTGGAAGATGAGAAAACATACTGCACTGACAGGAGCCCAGGTAGTGAAGAACATTCTTCTTCACCAGACTCTAACTCCTCTGATACTCTCTGCTTTATCAACAGGCCAAATGCCAAAAAAAGTATGTGATGTAACATGGTCTGTGGAACAATGTCACATGTTTCCAAGGCAATGTGACATTCAAGAGAACTCTGAGTAATACTCAGAAGTTTCTAAAAAAACCCAAACAAAAAACCCCAACCAAAACTCCAAATACATCTGGTTCCTGCTTTCTCAAAAATATATGTGAGATCTTGTTACATCTGACCTTCTGCAAAAATATTTATTGGAATTCTATTCTGTTTTCTGATGTTAAAGGATTTTGAAACTTTTTCCTAGCCCAAATAATTATTACACACTCCAAGTACCATGCTCCACGATTCAAATAATTGAATATATGTTATATCACACTCTTCCATAGTTTTCATAGAACAGATTTTTCCCATGCTGATATTTTAAGATGAACCCAGTGAAAACTATGGGATGATTTAATATATATTTATACATAGTGAAGACTAGACTGTATCAGCAATATGCCATCTTCATTTTTGCAAGACAGAAAGGGCTCATGGTCTTCCTCACTATCAGTCTAAGTTACCTACAGTAAGTAGTGAAGGAGCTGACCAGTGTCAATGCAAGGCCATTTTTAGTTGTATTTGGAAGGTCATGGCAGCTGAGAAAGGTTGCTGAAGACTAGAAGAAAACAAATGTCACACCTGCCTTCAAGAGGGTTAAGAAGAAAGATCAGGGAAAGTATGGGCTGGTCAGCCTACCTTCATACTGGAGAAGATGGTAGAGTGAATAATCTTGGATTCAACTCCCAGATGTATTAAGGACAAGTGGAGACAGGGAGCCAGAATAGTTTCACAAAGGGGAAATCACACTTGACCAACTTATGGCTTCTTCAATGAAATGACTGGCTTGGTGGATAAAAGGAGAGCAGTGGATGTTATTTATCTTGACATTAGCTGAGTTTTTAACAATGTCTCCAATAATTTCTTTACTGAAAAACTAATAAAATACAGACCCAATAAATGGATGGTGAAGTGGATGAAAACTGGCTGAACTGCTGGGCTTAGAGGGTTGATCAATGTCATGAAGTGTAGCTGGGAGCCAGGCATTAGTGGAATACTCCAAGGTCAGCACTGGGGGCCAACACTGTTTGGCATTTTTGTTAATGATGTAGATGATGAAACTGAATGCATCCTCAACAAGTTTTTCAGACAATACAAAAGTGGGAAGAATGGCTGATACATTAGATGGCTGTCCTGCCATTCAGAGAGACAGTGACAGGCTGTAGAAATAGGCTGACAGGAACCTCATGAAGTTCAACAAAGGGAAATGCAGAATTCCTTCACTGGGGAAGAATAACCCCGTGCATAAAGATGGGCTGTGGGCTCACTGGTTGAAAGAAAACTTCACAGAAAAAAAGACTTAGGGTTCTTGGTGGACAACAAATTTGTCTGAACATAAGAAAAAGCTTCTTAGTGTAAATGCAGTGAAACCTTGGAACAGGTTTCTCAGAGAGGTTGTGGAGTTTCCATCCTTGAAGACATTCAAAAACCAATTAGACATGGCCCTGACCAGGGGACTGAACTGGATGACCTCCAGAGATTCCCTCCAACCCCAAATATTCTGTGACTCTGAAATGGCACAAAGCACTGAGTAATACTTGAGAATGAACTTACTCATTGTAGAGTCAGGCACAGTGAAAGGGAACATGCAGTCATCACTTTGACAGCTAATAATTTTGGACATGCCAACAGCTATATAATGCAGGGGTTCTGGGTTTTTTTAACTTGCTTGAGGAATTTGACTCTAAAATAGCACCTCTGGAACACTTTCTTTAAAGTAAGTAATTGTAAAGTAGGGGAGAGAGTGAACAGCAAAGGTTCTTGTTACCAGAGATGGACCAAATAGTTTAGCTGCTAACATTCCTTCTTACTGAACACAATGTTGATTTTCCTGTTCAGAGTAAGCTTCATAAATACGATACCTGGTGGTGAATTTCTGACCTCTAATCTTTACAATTCAGGATGAGGTGTCCAAGTTTACTTCAGCAATGTTAACCTTTCCACTGATGCTCTAGAGAATCACCATGGTAACCCAGGAATAATTATGTGAACAACTTTAGATAATTCTTCACAGACATTTCTAGGGTCATTGATGCACAGTGGGTACTGGTGATCTCACCAAAAGTAGAATCCATCACTGCCTGCATGCTGAGCTGTGTGACGCTCCTACTGTCATGTGTCACAAAAGCTGACCCTTTCTTGATGACAATCTCATAATAGATCTGCATTATGTGGCTTCATAGAATTGATCACATCTGGAAAACTCTCATCCAATTGTTTTATGCCATACTGGGATATTGAACATTAGATGTGACTACATATAATATACTGAATACTTTCACATGTAACATAGTTGCCCAGGAATGTTTTTGATTTCTTTGATAAATAAGGAGAGAATGATGTGGCCAGAAGATTATATTCAAGATTTAAAGAAGAGAACTGTTATGATCAATCAAACAGACAAGTCTGTCATATGACCTTCCTACATGGAGAGGACAAAAGTTTCATTTATTTAATACTTTCAGCCTGCGTAGGTCTGTTTCTCAGCTGAAGGTCCGTTATAGACAACAGGATTAAACTGTAAAGTAAAAGGCGTTATTGAAAGAAAATTCATGATGTTTTGACGAACAAGCAAATGGGAGAAACAGTACTGGAATTTAGAGTATTTAGTAATAAAACATCCTGAAGAGTTTCTACTAAATATATATGTTTTTCCAAAAAAAAAAAAAAAAGCCAATTCTATTGTCCATCTTTACAAAAACGGTGAGGTAATATAAAATTGGTGATTAACCATGATCAGTGATTATATCTGGTATTGACAAAAAGAATGTGGGTACAGTAATATATATTAACATTTTACAAGCTGAAATTTTCCCAGACCTAGTTAAATTGAGCATTATGAATGAGACTGTCTTGAAAGAAATGCAGGTTAAAAAAAAAAAAAAGGAGAAAATTGAGTGTTATGGATGACCTAGAGAAGAAATAATCCAAAAAGAACATAACTTTGCTTAAAAACTTATTTCTTTCAAATGCAAAACCAAGAGATAAATTATAGGCAAAAGAGGATACATCAAAAGTGAAAAAGCAGGAAATCAGTAATGATCAGTACATATTAAAAGTTATGAGATAATTAAAATTGATTTTAAAAATATGATATAACTCAGAAGAGAATCCATGGACATCAAGGCTTTAAAAAGTGCAAGGATACATGTAAGATTATCATATCTTACTGCTTTTGAAAATAGCCTTACCTGCTCGATTTTTTTTTTTGATTTTTTTCTTTCAAAAAAGTAGTTCAGGAAATGTAAGAATTATGTTGAAGAACATCCTTGAGCAAAAAGGATGGTGGTGAGAGTTGGTGTGTAAAGAAGGAAGCATCATATAGTGTACTCAGAAAAATTAAAGCTGGAGTAAAACACTGAATGTAATTAGCCTTTCATATAAACTTCAAAGAAAATGTCAGGTTCTTCATGTCTTGCATATAAAGACAAACAGAAGCTGCTGGTCTGAATGAAAGAGTTAACATGCAAAATAAAACATCTTATGGTATACAAGAATTCAATCTGGCACATTTAATAGACTCTTTTTTGTTTTTCAGGTTCTGTGAATCTTTTCTATATTTCCAGTTATTTCTCTATGTACATTGCTAAAATGGATAACATTTCCTTTTACTTTCACCATGCCACAAAATGTACGCCTTATGTTCTGGAGAATGTACACAAATAATCTTTTCTAGATCAGACCAAGACTGTTGAAACAGCGTCATAGGTTTATGTTTTTTCATATACAGACAATTGTGTATATCAAAGTTCATTAATATGGATTGTTTTGAAAGAACACTTTATTTCAGTATTTTTCATATTTTGACATGCAATTGGTCTTTAATCAATAGACTTTGCTTCATAGAAGTATTGCTGAAAGAATACATTCAGAAAGGTATAAGAAAGTTCAAAGTTAAAAAGCTACCTAATCATTCAATTAGGGTCTCAGAGAGCCATGTTTGCTGCTTCAGTTATATATTGCATTATTATTACATTGATCATAATATTAAAGTAATATATTTTGTTATATTATCCTGTGTGAATTTGTAGTGATTCAGTTCCCATTTTAAAAACTGAGTGATTAAAGAGTGTGAATTTTCATTTGCAAGTGAGTACAAATACATAAACTTAAATAAAATATCCTACACAAATATGTAAAGGTAGAATTCTCAAAGTATCTTTTATTGTTTTAGGACAGCAATGTTATATCTACAGTTAGTATATCTACTTGTGGCATTCTACTCTATTCATTGTTTTTTGATGAGTGCACTGCTTTAGCAGCTATGCATTTCCTGGATTTCGCTGTCAACCACAGAGGAAAATTTTATTTCTGGAAGACACAAAGTACTTTCAGTGAATGCTTTGCTTCTGCAAACACACACAATGCATCTCTGCGTATACCTCGTATTTTTTTCTTTTCTTAGTGAAGTCTCTTTCACTTCGTATCCTTCAGTGTCTAAAAGGACAGAAAAATAAAACAAGATTTATGCTATAAGATGACCTCTGTTGAAAAGTACTTGGTGTTTTCCCACAAGGGTTACTTTTTAGTGCTGAGTTGCTTGAAGAAAAACAGTTTGCAACAGACTACTCACATAGGTATATCACTGCAGGATTGCAGTCTTAGTCTGCTCATCTGTTTCTGGTCCTTTGTATCCTGTTGCTAGCATTTACAGAAAAAAAAAAAAGAAAAAAAAAAGCCTGTACAGACATGTAAGAAGTAGCACTTCTTCATTTTTTTTAAAGCCACTTACACTTTACACTTTAAAAATTGTAAATAGCTTTATTTCCTGTTAATGGAGTAATTTATATAGTACCTACTATCTACATTGACAGCACTTTTTATCCACTAGCAAATGTGAGGCATTTACTGAATCAATTACTTGAGTTATGAAGAGGAGCACAAAGCCTCATTGCCACTCCATTCTTCTCAATAACAAAGGAGAAAACACATTAAAATCTAGCATTGATGGGTTGTTGTGAGATTCAGTCAATGAGCACTCCCAGAGTTGAAATTAAAAGGCAGTTAGGAGAAAATTGTTTTCTCTGGTCATCAGTCACAATGTGAAAGGCCTTTTTCACAATGATTAATTAAAAGCTGAAAAAAGACTGAGCTTTAATAAAGTGTCTGGATGGGGTTTTGGTAGCATCATGAGTTAATGGACAGTGGCTTGCCTTGACTAAGTGTTATTGCTCTAGTCCATAATTTCATCTTGAAAATGGGCAAGGGAGTGAATCTTCCTCTTAGTAATTGAGTATTGATTTGAAAATAAATGGCAGTGAAACTCCCACTGAACTGTCAGGATATATTCTGGACAGCACTGGCAAGAAACTGCTTTTGGTTGGTGTGAAAGTTATGGATCAGCTTGATGCTTAAATACATAGAGCTCCACTTCAATCTATCTTCTGATTTATCAAGTTTCAGATGGTCAATATATGACACTGCAGAGGAAAATAACATTTAAGTGCCTGAAGCAAGAATAGAGGAACTTCATGGCCTTCTTTTGGAAATGTTTCCTTCAATTTATGAAGCTATTTAAAAAACAACAGCAAAACTTTGTTTGATGCTTCAGATTACAATCCTCATGTATAGAAATTCAGTTTGGAACTGGTTTGAATGTGCTTACAATTAAAATGATTAATTTGATATATGCATATTATCTTAAAATAACTTAGTGTCACAGAAGTAGTGGCAGCGTGGATTGTGTAACCTGGGAGATTAGAAAACTGACAGTCACCACCTTTAAGACTGTAAGTGCTGCAGTCTGCTGTCTGTATTTAAAGGTGTATAACCTACACTGTAGAAGTCTTAAAACTTCCGCTAGTGGTATGAAGTTGACATTGTGTATAGAACAAAAATACTATAATGAAAGGTTACATAGAGAAAATAAAATTGTCAGACTTTTTTAACTTAGCAAAGATAAAGCAAGAGTTCTAAAGGCATTTAAAGTGCCAAACTGCCAATGAAATAAACAAGTGTTAAGCATTTTAGACACTTGAGTCAGAGAGGTGTTTATTCCCCTCTGAGGTAGCTCTAAGCTGTGGATGACAATATCTTTGCATTAAGCGTGAGATCACCAATGTGTATTAAAGAGATAGGCCCTAGATCCTTAAAAGAAAGTGAAAGGCCTTCCAGATACAGATGCTGAATAGGGAATCACCTAAAAATAGCCAACAAGAAAAAAGAATCACAACTTTATCTTCACAGCTTTCACCTGAGTGAAGATTACCTTTTTGTCCCTTTTAAAAAAATGGTAAGATTTCAATAATTTTGTTGCAAAGCTTGATGGTACTTATCTTTATATGAAAGATTTAAACAAAATATAGTACAATTGATGTGCATGTTACTACAGTTAGCATTGATAGCTACAGTTAGCATTGATAGCATGGATAGCATATAGCAAAGAAATGCAAGCTCTCATTTCTTATGTCCTCATGTTTCTGAGGTCAAACTTCCAAGTCCTTCAAGACCTCTTGAACCCCACTCAGTCCTTCAAGGAAGAACTTTACGGTGTGCATGCCTGCATGCATGTTCAGAAGTGTTTAAAAGCATGTTCAGGAAGCCAGGAGGGAATATATCTCTGCAGGACATTATTTACAAATCTCACGTAAAATGTAAAATTTTCTAGTTTCTGGACTAAAAGTAAAAACAATCTAACAATCTGGAAGAAATTAAATGTGCCTTCCTTTTTTCTATTCTTGATTGGGATTTCACCCTGTTTTTATTGATCTTAATTATGTTAGACAAATATCTGTGGGAGATCTTCTTTGCCTAGGACTGACAACTGACACAAAAAAAATCCATTAATACTTCAGCCTTGCTATCATTTATCAATAGCTGTTCCTATACACTGAGGAATGAACATACATATTACCTGTCATCATTTTACTGCTAAATTAGAACCAGGCCCTCAGAAACTACTTTAGAAATTCACTGATTTGGATTGATGGAAAAAAATGAGGTTTATTATTTATGTACTCTAAAGGTTCTTGCCTGAGACTATGTTGTACTTCACTTTTCCCCTTATGTCCCCATTACAAATCTGCACAACTGAGGAAGTTTAGGGATATGGAGTGCAATTACTTCAGTGAATATGGTTTAGAACTGCTTATGCAAGTCATGGCATGAATGGAAGAATTGTTGTATTGACTTCACAAAAAAATAAATTAACAACATTAATTGTTTACAAGTGTCTTCTGTAAAAGACACAAATTGGATTATTATATATTACCTTGCAAGAAGAGAATTTCTTTTAAGTTATTAATAGTAAAATAGGTTATTTTGAATGTATTGAGAAAATTTCCTGCACATTTAACTGCATCAAGTTAACATGCTAAAGCAATAAAACTAAAATGGTTAATTAGCTGATCATCATTAAAGGTTTTGAACTGTATCTCACTTAGCCGTTATCTTATCAAGATACTATAAAGACAGAATGAGAACAGCAAGACATGATCGTTGAATTATAAACAGATAAAGGAAATATTTCCAGTAGGTTGTTTGATAAGTCTACTTAAGCATACCTGTCAAAGTTAAGCAAAGCACTGATATTTCTCAGCCACTTATAGTATACAAACTTCTCTCCTGCCTGAATTTGTTTTCGGAGTACCTTCATTAGATAAACACTTTCTTATATTCTCATTTCATTTACTGCAAAGTTTTGAAGAGCAAAATTCAGGCCCAGCATTTTGGAAATGTTTCTTAGGGAATTGCAATGGGTCTGAGCTGCTGCTTGGTGTCCAAATGTATCTAAAAAAGGTTGGTCATAAGCAATTTGACTAAGGACACAGAGGATGCTTATTGAGATATTGTTTCCCCAAGTACTCAGCTAGTACTTTGTCAGTAAGCTGCAGTGGGCACGAATTCAACCACACTAATCACAAGATGAAAATTTGGAGAAGTAGAATTTTGAAATCACAGATGGACAGTATTAATGGGTGCTACAACTTAAGTTGTTTGGATCAAGTTCTTCACTGATTTAGAATAGAAACATTTAAAGACTTCAAAACCTTCAGAAAAAAGACTACAGATTTCTCTTTTCGTTTCCTTCCCTTTCCTTCTTTTCCTTAGTTTTGCAGCATTGAGAGAATCATTCTTTGACTCCAGTGTAGTGGACCACTAAGGGTAGTAATGTAGTAAACAGTAACAGGAATATGAAGGTTTGCAAGGATGGAGAATAAATTGGAACATGCAGTGGGAAAAGCCAAAAAAAGTAGTTCCTTAAGGAAAGCTGTAAGAATGGCATTTGTAAGCTGCACCTAGGTCAAAGTTATCAGGATCTCTGTACACCTACATGCAGCATCTCTAGACAACTAGATTAGGAGACAAAGGGCAACGAATAAATCCCAGTGACCCACAGAGGAGGGAGAAGATGGAGAGAATTATTTCTGTCAGCTTCTAAAGCAAATGGCAAAGGCAAAACAGCAAGCACATGGTCCTCTACAAAAAATAAGGCCAGAAGGCACAATGAGATCCAGTTAGTTGGAATACTGTGTCCTCTGTGTCTCATGAGGAATCTGCCCACAACACGGGCACACCCTCCAACTGGCTGAAATCTGGACAGATCTTGAGGACGCATGCACGTCCTTGCGGGTGAGAGCATGAGGATGTTAGGGCGCGCGAATGAGTGAAATTAGTTCGCACTTCCAAACAAGGTCAGATACTTGAGATTTACTACATTTTTGCTACAATGTTACAACAGTAGTTCCTGCAATGGGGGTAGGTAGTTGCTCTTGTTTTCCGCTTGATCCTCGGAGGTCAAACAAGGTGCAGTTAGTGCGTGGATACGCCCAGTAATACTGTCAGTCTGCTCTGCTTGTATTTGGAGACACTGCGGTTAGAAGGATGCCTAGAAATCGTTTTCACAAGCACTTGGGAGCTTTTTCTATTCAGTTGTCAACCATTTTAAATGGTTCATCAAGTCAACTGTTTCCACTCACCAGCACAAGAAAAAGCAAACAATACTTTTTCATAGGAAATCCTTCTTTCAAGTTTTTACTCATGTCACATACATTTGAAATTGACAGTTTGCAGCATCGCCTGTTCCCATTGCAGCAAATAATCTAACAAGATGCAGAAATCACAAGTTAGACATCACTGTAGGGCCAGCGCCAGTTCGTGAACAAATAGCAAACAGAGCACCAGCAATCATATTCAGTGCTACCTCACAAACAGATCATAATGATTTTTTCAGAGCTTAAGATTTTACTTTATTGTGTGCCAGAGTCCAGAACAAGAATGACTTTTAAACTCAGGGATATGAGAGAGCATTCTTTGTTCTTTCAGCACTTACAGCTCTGAGCTCTTTTACATTTGCATATCACCTTTTACTGAAGGAATTTAAATCAATAACTCTGACTTCTCAAAAATATACTGTACACATAAAATACTGTTTTGTTACTAAGAAAGAAGGAAGGGAAATTGGAAAAGGAATTTTAGAGTCATACCATTGCTCTTTTACCACGGTGAACAGAGAATTTAAAACTCACAGGGCTGGAAAGCCAGCATACGAAAGGGTTTCTTGTACAGAACCAGAATTTGAAAGTGCAGTTTTGCAAACAATGTTTAAATTAATTATGTGCTTGTATGAAAAAAAGGAATATGTATTTTCCAGTTAGCTCCCTTCAAAATGTGAAACATTTCAAAAAAAGAAAATATTTGAGATGTTTCAAATTTTCCTTTTTTTTTTTTTTTTTTCCCCAGGTAGAATATTTCTGCTATATGTTTTAGAAACTTTTACTTGGGTGTGCACAGGTGGAAAAAGTATACTTCTTTTGGAAACATGATTTCCTAACTCCAGCTACAGATTATGTTAAGTTCTAACTTTATGGGTGAATCTATATTACCAGTGCAAGTACCATAAGCAATTACTAATTCAGAATAGTTAGACATGTTAGTATGTAGTAGCCTAGTGCTATTTGAAAATCTGTCTGAAATTTACTTCCCCAGAAGCTGCTATATAACACTGTTTTTTCATCCACCAATTCTGAAAAGCAAAATAGTTTCTAATGCGCTATACTGCCCATAACTATTTGATTGACAATATATCTTTGCATCACAAGGATAGTACCATAAATCAAGACACACTGAAAAAAAGAAAAAGTTCTGCAGATTGCTTTTGGCACTAATCAGCTTCTTAATCAACAGCTGCCATACATAATTTTGCAGTGACCAAAGTGACAACTAACGGTTGTTAGGATGTAAAAAAAAAAAATGCCCAAGAAACAATATGCAGTTGCTCAGTTCATTACTCACCAAAATTATCAGCTGAAAAAAAAAATCTCTTTTTGGACAGAATGATATGTCATTATTTTTTTAAATCCTTTTTCATACTTATAAAATTCATATTTAAGCAAATTGAATGCTCATGTTCTTAGACCGAGCCTGACAGATATAATTAAAAAGAAGAAATCTGGTGAGTGAACCAATTCTTTTATAAATATTCTCTCCCTAGCTTAAAACTATTTATTTCAAGATATATAATCTCATGTAAAGACAAATTCCTTATACTATTGCTTTATGACTGCTTTTATGGAGCTAATTTTTCTGAAAGATTGAATATTGACAATAAAGCATTCAGGATTTGTGACAGAAACATCCTGACTATATGAAATACACATTTCAATAAAACTTCAGCTAAGCATTTTATCCATGCAGTTATTGGAGCCAGAGATGAATTAATGCATGCATTTTGTGAAGCATAAAAGAGTATTACTGCTTCATCAATACCAATCATACTGGTTATCATTTTGAAGTTTCCTTTAAGTAGAGTAATTTTTTGTATTAGAAGAGAATTATAAACCCAAAGGTCAGATTGCTTCCAAGAAAAGATGAAATCTGGACAAAAATGCAGATATCCATACTGTTCCCTCATGAGAGTGCTTCTTGCTAATGCTTGAAAAGGATAAGGTAGAGCAGCTTGCAGCCTGATACACCATGGTAGACACTGGAGAGCATGGGAGCCAGAAGCAAAGAGAGATCACCTGTTCTGACTCTTGTTTATATTCAGATCCTAACCTGGCTTTATACCTTTTCCAGGTAATGCCTGACATGCTCTTCCTCACCTATGAATCCACACAGGTGTATGTGAATGGGACAGACAAATATTGTTTATGCCATTTGTTTTTCACAATTACATTTTCTCTTTTTGCTTTAACATATTTTCGCTCACTCATTCTGTAGGCAGCAGCTTTTTTGCAACATTGCAGTGAATTCAGTCAATTTGCATCTTATCCCACCACTTCCATCTAAACAGTACTTCTGGCTTGGAGTGTGGTGGATAGCTAAGGCCTTTATAATATCCACAAGTATGTACAAGTATCTCATACTGGACATATATATATCTATCATACAAGTATCTCACATATACATTCTATAAATGCATATCTATCCCTGTAAATGCATATCCATTCTCTTCTTGATCTCTAATGGCTTTTCGTTAACTTGCAGGAGCACCTTAGACTGCAACTAAGCAAATTTTCTTAACACCATTTGTTAACAATCAGAAAACTATTCATTTTCATTATCTTGTGTTTTGCCAAAGGAAGGAATATTGTTCCTAATTTTAATTTACAGGGAAACACACAATTTTTTTAAAGCAAGACAAGGGTTGTAAATGATGCCTTTTTGGAACAACGAGTATAATTGGAAAGAAAACGGACAATGTTTTGGACACTTCAAGACTGAAATAGAGCAGCAAATTTCAAGAAAAATACTTCTGAGATTTAGAGCTTAAGAAGGAATTTTGGCAACATTTGCAATAAGGGGTAAAGTAGTGATAAGGTCCTAAAGTGGGTGCTGATGTGTGAATGTACTCAGCAGGAAATAAAACAGCAAAAAAGACTATCTGTGATGACCTGAAAACGATGGTGCTTGAAGTAAGTACATTAAAGCATGAAAACATCAGCAGTTTAAGCCAAAGTAAGGCTAAATAAGTATGGTCTTACCTTTTCCCTCTACTATTTCTCTCTCCTTCATGTTTCTACCTCCTTCTTAGCACCAGCACTGCCATTAATGTGAAATCAGAGCTGATTTCTGACTAACTGTGGGTCACACTGTTATGCTGAGCATTGGGGTTTCAGAAAATGATGCAGGTACCCGTGTTCCACATCATTGTCTTAGTGTCTGCAATGCAGATAAGAACCAAATTCACTCAAATCATTCATAGGACCCAGATGTGGTTACTCAGAGCAGAGAAAAACAGTAGACGACTTCATGTCAATAAATCTGCCCTTTTGGAGGAAGACCAAACAAGTCTTAAACAATTGGGTGTTTCTATCTCCATATCTTTTTGTTTTCATTGTAAGGATATATTTCTGAGTGGATTTCAAGCTTAGTATGCTGTTGGCTACATTAGGCGCAGTAATAAGTGCCTGTCTAAAAAAAAACCCAACAAACCAAACCAAACCAAAAATCCAAGAAACAAAGAACCAGCAACTTGATGTGCTGCACAGAGGTAACTATATTAAGCCTTCCCACCATGGACAACTTTTCTGTCTTTGCTTTTGACTATAATTGGGAAAAATTAAAAAAAATAAATCTTGACCTGAAGTTCTTAGAAAATCTTCTCTCATAAACTACTTTTTTACATTAACCAGGCTTAAACTCACAAGTAGTGTAAGACTACAAGAGTTGTAGGACAACTCTTACCTAACTCCTAAAGTAACAGGTGCTCATCTTTCCTTCCCTTCTCCTCCTTTTCCTCCCTCAACCCCAGTAACTGCTGAGGTTGTCTGGAGACATTTCCCTGTGTCACCCTGCCTTTGATTCCTGTTTTTACTACATCTGACTCACTTGATCATATATTTACTTCTTACACCATTGTTGCTCCAGAAGGCTCTGATCATCTCCCGGAATTAAAAATCTATGAGTTGTTTTTAAATGCAAGTAAAATGCTTAATTCTCACAGAGCATTAATATGGATATTGTCTAGTTGCTTTGAAACAGACCTAATCATACAGAAAAACATTGGTCTAGTCTTACATTAGCACTGATTGCTGTTTTGCTACCATGGTAACTTCAGCAAATATTAGATTTACTGGAATAGTGACATTTTATTCCCAATAAAAAAAAAAACAAAAAAAGAAAAACAGTTGTAAGGATTTGTTGCAGAACGTTCCATAGGCAATTTCAGGTTTTAAACAAAAAATTTCATAACAAAATTTTTCGTATAATTTGGGGTTTGAATCGTCAATTTGATTAAATCCTTATTTTAGAAAGTAAAGTTAGATGTAGACTTTAAAAGATGCAAATCACTTTATTGTGTTTTGGCACTGATTTTTTTTTCCGATTTGCCTGCTTGCATGAAATATTAATTCGGGTTTTTTTTCTGACAAGCAGGTAAAAAGCTGGTGAAGTATAAAGCCTGCAGGAGAAGAATCAGCTCTTTGTTTCTTCTCACTGGTTACGACTATAGCATTCCCGGGAGGGCAATCACAGGAGGGCAACAGATTCACTGGGAGTGGAATAGGTCAGATTTTATCCCGACAAGAACAGCATTTCACACACACACAATCATACCTTTTGTTACAGCAGAATTTGTCTGAAATTCCTTTTAGAATTCATTCTGTGTATAAAAGCCACTGGGGTATATATATAATGTTTGCAACTTATCACTGAACAAACTTACATTTCAATGATCATCTTCCTAAGAATGTGTTTCCATAGATTCTCTCACTGAGATGTGAAGAAACTAATCAAAATCAGAAATGTTCTGCACCGAATTATGCCTGTGGTGTTTTTAGCACACAGTCATAAACTTTTAGACTTCATCTTACAAACACTTGAAAACACACATACCTGCAATGTTAATGTGCTCTGTGAAACACTTTTTCCTGTCTGTCAAAATCACCTTAATTTCCATGTAGTGAAAACATAACTAATTAACTAATCTGATTTCTAATCCACTTCTTTTTATTTCCTTTTGCTACCTTGAAGAATTCTTGGCAGCTCATTTTTCTGGTGCTCTCCCTCCCCTACTTCCACCTTTGGAGAGGTGAGCAGAACTGCCATAGCCGCCTTCTGTTCCCAAGGATACCTGAATCAAGTGTTTGATTCTTGTGGCACTCTGGTCATGCTGGTTTGACCTCTGGCTTCCTGATAAAACAAAGGAATTTTGTTTTCAGGCTTCCAGAAAGCTTGAAGGTTTTTCTTTATTATTTTGTTTTGTTAGGTTGGGTTTTTGGGTGTTTTTTGTTTCCAAAAGAAAATAATGTTTTTCACATACACACAAAAAATTGTTTTCTGTTAATAAAACAGCTTTTTTACTTTCTTCTCTCTCCCCCCCCCAAAAAAAAAACCAATCAAAAAAAAAGGTGAAATTTTAGCTCACTACTGCCTTCTTCATCTCACTGCATGGCCATGTCCCAGATGAAAACTACATCTCTTCTTATGAACCATGCTGTTAGTCACCTAAAATTCGGCTCATAATCTTTCATAGTGACCCATGACCACAAACTCTAGCATGAGACTCATATATTTGATTGAATTTTATACAATTTTTGACTGTGCAGACATGAGATAAACAAGCTTAAAAAGTTTGACATACCTCACCAATTTCAGTTTGAAATATTGTTAAGTTTTCTCTAAAAGAAAAAAAAAATCTATTTTCTATATAAAAAAGGTGACAAAACTGACTTCAGGAGTTTTCTCATAGAAATTGCTCATGCCACTTTCCCCCTTATCTTCTATTGTTTTGATGCAAAGGACTTGACATGATGAGTGCAGAAGACAGAGGAAGTGGCATTGTGGAGGAAGCATCCCTTTCAGGTCTGGTGTCTGAGTTGCAGGGAGAAATTATCTTTAGAATTATTTAGAATGTCTTCATTTTTCTCCCATTTGAGTTTTGTTCAAGTAGTTAGTGTGAAAATTACACAATTTTATCAAATTCAATTTTTTAGCAAGTTTTCATTCAAAAGAAATAACGAAAGGCTCTAAGGAATATATTGGAGAAAATTAAACAGGTTTGTGTTTATGGTTTTTTTGAAAATAAGAACTTAAAGATATGTGTTTGAAACCAGCACTGCATAGTTCATGTCTACCATTGCATGCCTCTCCCATCATATCAATAACAACAACATAATATATCCCAGGGAAATATGGCAGCAAAAGATAATTAACCTGCCATTTAATGTCCCCTTTTGCCTGCAGTGAAAGACCAGAAAAATACCAAGCAGCAGACTGTTAAAGAACCTTTGTGATTATAAGCAAAAGACACACTCTCAGTAAAGGCACATTTTCAGGGGCAGTAAGTTTAGTACTCAGTAAGTTTAAGTAATTTGTCTC
Organism: Psittacus erithacus; assembly: GCA_009867235.2. Lineage (NCBI taxonomy): Eukaryota > Metazoa > Chordata > Aves > Psittaciformes > Psittacidae > Psittacus > Psittacus erithacus. The sequence continues at coordinate 26,529 of WYDI02121585.1, read as the reverse complement.
AATTCTTTACAACCTCAACTATTTTTTAAAAGATAATTTGTTGGAGAGGTCTTACGAAATGGAATATGGCAATAAACGGACACGTAAAAAAAAAAACCCTACCTAAACTGATTTATGCTTCTTTTCCTGCTTTAGGGGTCTTGCACTGGGACTTAGGAAAAGACTAAATAAGATCATAATGAAAGAAAAGTTATTTCTTGTTTAGTCGTGTTTAAAGAAGTCTATTCCTTTGACAATTCTGTTTTTTATCTAATATTTTTTTCCTTTGTATAACTTGTTCCAGGCAAGTCATTATTAACTTTGGTTTGCTCATGCAAATAGTATACCAATGAAAATAACATATACCAGGGGCACTGCAGTTAATAAAGCTGAATGGTCAATTCAGATAATGTAAATGAAAGCAGTAAGGATTTTAGAGCAGGATTCATTTTATTGCCCCTGGCATTGCACAAATCCGAATATAATGGGAGCCTAGGTCATGGTAAGTGGTGGAAGGTGCATTTGCTCTGTGGAAGTATTTACGATGGGAAGAGTTATTATTGTGACAATAAATTTTTCATGATTTAATATTTCTGTAAACTTTTGTAATTTGTCACTTTCCTATGTAAAAATGTTTCAGGTTTTATGTTTTGGAATTTGTCTATTTCTGAAAAGATTCAGCACTTTTAACTGATTATTTACTTACGTGTTTAGTGTTTCTTAGATATTGTTGTCGAATTCCCTACATCTGTTGTCAGGTGTAAAGAAAGCATTCAAATGACATACTTAGATAAGAGTTTATCTGGTTTTTTCATACTTGTGCACATGTAACCTATTTTAAAAGAGGTGATCAGGCCTCTCTTTCTCCCATTAGCAATGTCTTATTCACAGGGAAGATAAGGACTTCTGCCACAAGCTATATTAATCCTTTAAACCAAACAGTACTTCAGTTGAGTTTTTAATGTTCACATCCTGAATCCATCTCTCAAGATGACTTGTGTGAGAAGTTGCTTAGTGTATGTTTGTAGCCGTTTTTTGCCTATAATGCTAGAGAAGGCACAAAACACACTGGATTAATAATATTTTCCTATTATTTTTATATGAAACTGGATAGCGGACCATAGAATTGGATCCAGAGACCCATATGCAAATTCATGCATATATGTTACCTCCTATTGGAATCAGAGACTTTCCTTGGTAGGGGTGTTTTCATAGAAGGTTCGCTTAGATTCATGGCCATTTCTAAGTGCAGAATAGTTTCTGCATGAGGAACTACCAATATTCAGGAATACACAAAAATTCATGAGAATGCAAAATGCTGTGTCTGTTAATTGTGTGCTTGGCATTTCTCGGCAGCAAAAACCTGAAGATGACAATGAAGAAAACATTTATTTTAGTACATTTTAGCTAGAATAATTTAAGTGAATACAAATCACACAAAAATTATGCTTTTGTATGTGATATTGAAATAACTGTTTAGGTCTGTGTAAAAAACAGATCATTCTTTAATGTATGATATTGTTGGGACAATAATACAGATTTCCTATATAAATTACAAAGATAGTAACACTTTAAGCAAAGTTGATCCAAATCATTACTGTTACTCTGTTTGTGTGCATATATAATACACGTTGATTGGAATCAAGGTTTCTAATGGGAAACCAAAGTATATTATTGACTGATGAAGGTCACTTTGCCAATCAACAAGACCATAGTTTTTTGATACCCCAACTTCCCTCCTGTTCAGCTAAAATGTTTGCTTACTATGCTTTCTTAATTCTGTAATATTGTAGTCACTTTGTTTTTTTTGATAATACTGTATTTCAGCTTATTATAATTTAGATCATATGATATTCTCATTAAACCGAACAAGCTTGCAAGTAATAAAATGCACCATCTTAGGCAGATGGCTAAACTTTCTGCACTTTTTATGATTTCATCTGTGGGATTTTTTTTACCTGTTAACTTTTTATTGTATTTTCATTAGAAGTCCAAATATATATGTCCATGCTTTAGAAAGGTCCTTAAAATGTGTACCTCTGACAACATGTCTCTCAGCAAGTTTGATGACACTCAGCGAAACCAGGGACTCTACATTAGTTCATCTCAGGCTATAGAAAATAATTCTGAATGGAGTGAAATTTATTTGTCCGTATATTGCTAGGGACACCCATTCCTTTAACAGATCTCATGCAAGATACTTGGCCAGCTTTGTAAACTTGAACACAGATTTGTCCTAAATGGCTGGTGCACCAAAGCTGATTGACTGATAGACTTCTCTGCTTGGACCTCTCTGCCTGAAGGATCTAGACTGCCCACATTGTGCTATGGAAAGCTGCAGACTAAAATCATCAGTAGAAGGAAATCTGGAGAGTTCTTCAGGGTTTAGAGATCACTGTTATACCCATACAAAGTCCTGAATTTAAATAAGGTCAGATATGCAAGAAACAATATTTGTAGAAATATAATATTCTTTGTCAGTATTGTTTTATAGTATCAAGCTAGATTTATACGATTACTGTGAACCCATTATTTTTAATGCTGATCTTTAAGGTACAGTATTCATTTAATGCAAAGCAACATAAAATACCATCATGACTTTCACAACATATTAAACTTGGTAGAATGCAGAGGGATGGTGTAATCTACATATTAAACTAAACAGAGGGACTACTTTTTTTTTTTTCTCTGTATGTCTTCTCCTCTTCCTTTTTTTTTCTTTGTCAACTGTTTAGATAGTACAGTGCCATAGCACATATACTAACAAAAGATGTTTTGTAGCACTTGGCATTTGAAAGTGTTTATAACAAGTCTTGGAAGGATTTAAATATTTTAAGATAACAGTAAAAACCAAGTCTGCATTAACAGAGGTAAGCTGTTAGAAACTCAAAGGGTATTTTCACCGTGTAATGTTTCCAATAATAGATTAGTATCTAAAAAGCAAAGAACTTAAAGAGGTATTACATGTTTAATTTGCTGCTGTGGGCATGTAACTAATGAATTAAAGTACACAGGGATGTCTCTACTTTGAGTGCAATCTTGGTTTCAAGCAGTCTCTCTTTTGCAAAATCATTTTGTTAGCTTAGGATACTAGAGACATACACTTATTTCCTCGCATAAATGATGGTTTCTTAACCATGAAAATCTATGAAACTGCATTTCCATATTTACTAAGTTTCAACTCTAAGCCTTTCTGAGGGAAAGACAGGAAGTTGAGGAATTTCAAGACATAAACTTTGGTCTCTTTTTCAGGTTAATCAGACTTCTGTACTAAGAGCATGAGCTGATTAATGCCCTTAGCACTATTACAAATAACAAAAACACATCTTCTTTTTTATTCTACCTTAATTGACGAGCTTGGTTTAGAGCAGGTTATTCAAGAACAACTCAAAACTATTAAAGCCAACATTTTTTAATATCTTCTTAAAGAAAAATAATTTTTCAGTAAATGATTTACAAGAACGTGCCTTAGAAGAGTATGCAGAAAGGGAAGTAATTTCCATTTCCATGTTTTCCACAACCAGTTATGGTTTGTATTTTCAGCTTTGACAGTATATTTCCAGTTTCACAATTCAAGTAGAGCAACTAGAAATAATAAGTGTAGTCTCTGAGACAAAGTGGTAGAAAAGACTGGAGATGGATCTTTTCAAATTGTCTCAACGTATTTGGATTTTAGCATGTTCAAGTAGAAGGTGTCCCCTCTCACAGCAAGCGGGTTGGAACTACATGATCTCTAAGGCCCCTTCCAATCTAAACCATTCTATGATTCTATGGTTCTTGTTTATTCTAAATAGGCCTCTGAACTCAGTAAGCGTTGGTCATGTCAATTCAAGTACCTTGTCAAATTCTGACTTTGCCACCTAGATTTGATATCATTGTCTGCATACAACGAAGCTCAAACCTAGTCTGTTATTCTTCCTCCATTAACTGGGGTTAATGAAGAATTGTGAAAATTATTACTAAAAACTACAGAGGTCACTCTTACAGTGGCTTTTATCAGTCTCTTCTTTTTCCTTTTTTTTTTTTTAAGTCCAGAAAGTGCCTCCTCCAACAAGTTTTCATTAATTTAAAAGAAAAAAAAAATCTATGATATTATGTCTTCTTAAATAAAAGGAACATTAATTTTATTTTTACTGTTGGACTTGGTAGAAAAAACCCTATTCAAAACCTCATTAAGGTGAAATTAAATAGTAATAATTTGTTTTCTGTTTGTTAAAATTTATATCCACAAAATTGGTCAGCTAGAAGCTCTCACAATTGCAGCTAAGGTTAGTGGTGATGGAAGGAGTGAACAGGAAAGTGTTTTCTGCTTTCCATGTGAACATGCAACCCAGTTTAGTAGCTGCAACTAGATTTATGAGACAGTATTGTCTGTGTTAACCATACCCCATCTGCACAAAATTCCTATTGACTGAATTAATAGGCGCCATTCCCATTATTACTTTTTCTCACAGCTGTGGTACCAGGCAGCTGAAACGAGAGCTGCAAACTGTTGTCATGCTTACAATGCATCTTTCCACCCCTTCTCCACAGGCAGCAGTTGTCTGACTTTCCAAGAGAAAGGAAAACAACAAAACGTCTTAGGAGCTGGGATACTCACAACAGCTGTGCCATTTCAGTACACGATGTGACAACTTTCATATATCAAGAACTACTTGATGTTTTACCCAAAGTAAGACAGAGCCTTAAATGAAATTAAAAACTATATTTAGGCATTGCTGGCATTTTATGCATTTGTTTGGAGAGTCTGCCCTGCTGTTACTAACAAAATCATTTAATAACTGATTCTGAATCTGGAAACTTTATGTATCAACACAGGAAATAGCTTATTGTAGGCTTTATTGAGAAATGAGTCTGTACTTTATGGATCATATTTAAGAGTGACTGTGATTTCTGCAAATAACCTCATAAAAATATCTAGTTCATACATGAATTTTCTGGCTCCAGTGAAATCAGTAGATGCTCTTTCATTCATTTCAGTGGTAATGGCAGTTTTTATCAACTTCATATTTCAGTTTTTGTCAACTGTGTTTTTCTTTTGAAGTAAAGTAGTATTATGTAACTACTTATATGGTTCACTTATAATAGTCATTGCACTGACTTTTCAACTCATTCTTGATTTACCATGGTAGTTTTATTCACTTTTAATAATTACTCTTTTCTCATTTATAGTGATCAAATTGCACGTAATGTTTCCATTTTGCAAGGTAATTCACAAAGCCTGCACCTACAATGTACTCTCTCCATGAAATCTGATTAAAACAAACAATTGACTTAATTAATGCTTACAGTATTTCAAAGGACCACAGCAGGAGAGACAGACAGTACAATTTTCATAGAATCATTGGATCAACTAGGTTGGAAAAGACTTTTAAGATCATCAAGTCCAACCATTACCCCAGAACTGTCAAGTCCACCACTAAACCATGTCACCGAGGGCCACATCTACAGGATTTTTTAACACTTTCAGGGACAGTGATTCCACCACTTCCCTGGGCAGCCTGTTCCAATACCTGATTATCCTCCCTGTGAAGAAATTCTTCCTAATATGCAGTCTAAATCTCACCTGCTGCAGCTACCTCTTGTCCTATCACCTCTTACTTGGGAGAAGAGAACAATCCCCAGCTCACTACAGCCTCCTTTCAGGTAGTTGTAGAGAGCGATAAGGTTCTCCCTGAGCCTTCTCATCCCCAGACTAAACAACCCCAGGTCCCTCAGCCATTCCTCATAAGACTTATTCTCCAGATCCTTCACCAGCTTTTTTGCCCTTTTCTGGACCTGCTCCAGCAAGTCAATGTCTTTCTTGTAGTGAGGGGCCCAGAACTGAACACAGCATTGTAGGTGCAGCCTCACCACCACCCAGTGCAGGGGGTGATGATCACTGCCCTGGCCCTGATGGCCACACTATTGCCGATACAGACCAAGATGCTGTTGGCCTTCTTGGCTTCTTGGGCACAAGGTGGCTCATGTTTAGCTGGCCATCAATCTGCAGCCCCAAGTCCTTTTCTGCCAAACAGCTTTCTAGCCGCTTTCTAGCCACTTTTCCTTAAGCCTATAGAATTGCATAGGGTTGCTGTGGCCCAAATGCAGGACCTAGCAATTTTCCTTGTTGAACTGGCACAGCCCATCAATCCAGCCTGTCCAGATCCCACTGCAGAGCCTCCCTGTCCTTCAGAAGAAAGATATTTCCAGTCAACTTGGTGTCACTGAGCCCTGAAAAGCAGTGCTAGTGACTGGTTGTCAAGTAAATGTGGTACCATTTACTACCACTCTTTGGGCTCAGCCATCCTGACAGTTTCTGACCTGGAGAAGAATCCTCCTATCCAGGCCATGAGCAGCCAGTTTCTCCAGGAGAACACTGTGGGAGACAGTGTCAAATGCTTTACTGAAGAGCAAGTAGACAATGTCCACAGCCTTGCCCTCATCAACCAGGCATGTCACCTTATCTTAGAGGGAGATCTGGTTGCTAGGGCAGGACCTGCTTTTCATGAGCCTGTGCTGACTGAACCTGATCCCTCTGTTTTCCCACACGTGCTTTATGATCTCACCTAAGATCATCTGCTCCATGACCTGAGGTCAGGCTGAGAGGCCTGTAGTTCCCGGGGTCTTCCTTCCTACCATTTTTGTAGAGAGGTGTCACATTGGCCAATTGTCAATCCTCTGAGACCTGCCCATTAGAACAGGCTTGCTGATAGATGATGGAGAGCATCTTAGCAAGCTCCTCTCTCTGCATTCTTGGCCATTCTTGGGTGCAACCTATCCAGCCCCATAGACTTGTGTACATCTAAGTGGAGCAGGAGGTCTCTAACCATTTCTTCCTGAATTCTGAGGACTTCAATCAGCTCCTTATCTCTGCCATGCAGCTCAGGGAACTGAGTACCCTGAGGATGGCCTGTGTGACTATTAAAGACTGAGGGAATGGCAGCATTGAGTATCTCAGCCTTTTCCTCATCCTCAGTCATTAGGTTTCCCCTAGTAACCAGTAGAGGATGGAGGTTCACCCTGGTCCTCCTTTATTTCTAATATATTTGTAAAAGTACTTTTTACTATCTTTTATGGCTTTCCTGGGTTCAGCAGTAGCAGTCATTTTTCTCCTTAGTAGCTGGTGCAGAGCTGTGGTTTTGACTTTCAGCCTGGGAACAGTACTGATAACACCGATATTTTTAGCTACTGCTAAGTAATTTTTACTCTGACCAAGGACTTTCTGAGTCTCATGCTCTACCAGGGAGGAGGGGAAGCTGGGAAGAAGCAGAGACAGGATACTTGACCGAAACCACCCAAAGAGGTATTCCATACCACGGCACATTATGCCCAGGATGTAAACTGGGGGCAGTTCCCCGGAAGGGCTAGATCACTGCTTGGTCAGGCTGGGTGTTGTTTGGCAGGTGGTGAGCGGTTGTATTCCCTTCCTTTGTTATTTCCCTTATCATTGTTATTGTTGGTGATAGCAGCAGTGGTTTGTAGTATACCTTAGTTACTGGGCTGTTCTTATCTCAACCCGTGGGAGTTACATTCTTTCAATTCTCCTTTCCATCCCTCCAGGAACTGAAGGAGGATTAAGGGGGGGAGTGAGCAAGCGGCGGTGTGGTTCTGAGCTGCCGGCTGGGCTTAAACCACAACAATGGCAGCGGCCAGATTTAGTTCCATCTGTGCCTTTGCCTTTCTTTCTCTTTACATAATTTAACAACATTCTTGTACTTTTCATGGTGTAACTCTCCCTTCTTCCACAGGTGACAAATTCTCCTTTTTTTCCTGGGTTCCAGCACTATCTCCCTGTTCAGCCACGCTGGTCTCTTTCCCACCAGTTTGATTTTTTGGCAGAAAGGTACAGCCTGCACCTACACCTTTTGGATTTCATTCTTGAAGAATGCCCAGGCTTCTGGGACCCCTTTGTCCTTCAGTAATGTTTCCCAAGGAATTCTGCCAACCAGCATCCTAAACAGGTCAAAGCCAGCCCTCCAGAAGTCTAAGGTGGAGATTTTGCTGACCTTCTTCCTGACTTCTCCAAGGACTGAAAATTCAGTCATTTCATGATCGCTTTGCCCAAGACAGCTTCCAACCACCACATCAGCCACCAGTCCTTCTCTGTTTGTGAACAGCAAATCTAGCCAGGCATCTCCCGTAGTCGGCTCACTAACCAGCTGGGTTAGGAAGTTAACTTCCATGCCCTCCAAGAACCTCCTGGATTGTTTCTTCTATGCTGTGTTGTGCTTCCAGCAGACCTCTGGTAACTTGAAGTCCCCCATGAAAACAAGGGCAAGCAAACATGAAACTTCTCCAAGTTGTTTGAAGAATGTTTCATCCATAGCTTCATTCTGACTAGGTGGTCTGTAACAGACTCCTGCCAGGATTTGTGCTTTGTTGGCCTTCCCTTTGATCTTCACCCACAGGCATTCAGCCTTCTCACTTACAGCAATGAACCCAAGTCAGCTGATGCAATATAACCTCTTTTTCCTTGCATATCCCTTTTGAAGAGCCTGTAGCCATGCATTGCAGCACTCCAATCATGCGAATCATTCCACCACGTTTCTGTGATGGGAATTATGTCATGATTTCCCTGATACACAATGGCTTCCAGCTTCTCTTGTTTGTTGCCCATTCTGCAGGCATTGGCATAAATGCATTTAAGTTGCCCTGTGGATTTGGACTCCAAGAGCAGCATGTTACCCTGTGGCTCATTTCTAGTGTGGCAGTATAAGTACTAGCTGACCTCAAAGCTTTGAATCATGAACAGATTTTCTGAATTTCAAGTCACATTATAGCAGTGCTGTAAAAAACCTGTCAGTTTGCTTACCAGCTGATATGTATTGTGCCTATGAAGTGCATTGCTGTCTCTCAAGATACCAGCATGCTCTGTGACTTTTTACTTTCTATGTTCAAGAAGGCAGAAATTTTTCAAGTTATCAAAAATGCAGCACAGAAGTTGCAGGTTTTATTTTCTGCAGCTACAAAAAGATTTATAACAATTATCTCAGAGCAATAATTGTGCTTTCTAACAATGCTGGTTTAGGCATTTCTAAATGTTCCGTTATGCCATGTAACAAAGGATCTGAGATGCAACCACATAAAAAGTGTAGACATATAAAATATACGGATGTCTTTAATACGACCTCTAAGCATGTTAAAATTCACTGTGAGGAGGTGGCAATAAAGTAACTTAAAAGTGAAATTGAATTCAGTAGAATTGTGAGAATTTTTGTGGTATTAAAGGAACATAGTCATGAGGTAATATTGATTCTCAGAACATATCATTAATCAGTGAATCATATCTAGATTAGTGAAAGTTCTTATTCTTGCAGAGTGGTAGGTATCAGTACAGATACGTGTTTTTCAGATTTACTGCAGAGTGTTTTGGATTTAAAACAAGAATAAGATGATTACATTCAACTATGTGCTAAACACAAACAAAAATAAATACAAATTTAGAGTAAACTAAACAAGAGTGAATTAGCAAATGCGTCTCTTACTTTGTGATTACTGGGCTCCAGAACCTTGTATACTCTGGTAATCTTTCCTTATCTGTTGAATCTTTGCACTAAGCAAAACAACATGTATACTACCATCACACTTGGCACCACAATGCACTGGAAGAGAAAACATACAGATGAGGAATTCTAGAAGATAAACACAATAACAGCTTTCTTTTTTTTTTTTCTACTTCTTCATTATGTAGTTTTCCTAGCAGTAATCTTCCAGTCTGCTGCCTAAATCTAGGGTAGACTCTTAATCTTCTGGCACAAGAGAGAAAAATAACATACACCTAGAAAAAGGGCTTGGAAAGCAAAGATCCTCCTTTCACTGAAGACTTTGATAAACTATACCTGGTCAGAAAATTTAACATGACATTTTAATCTCAGCTTCACTAGGCTGTTCAGAGGCTAGAAATTTGCATCTCCACATCAGCCTAGGAATTTCTCATCCACTTCACCTCTCAGGTGAGAAGGAGTCTGCTTCATCATCTAGATAAGCAAATAAGATAAATTCAAAGAGATGTTTCTGGAAACATGAAAGACTGTTGGGAATATCACAAGGGGCAATATCTCTTGTCCCAGTTTAGCACACCTGAAAAGATTAAATCCTTGTAATATTCATCTGGACTACTTAGAAGCTTTTGCTTGTTTTTTCTTAGTTATGGAACTCATATTTGCACGTACAGAAAATTGTCTCACATATTTAATGTATATTTGTTTGGGTTTGCTTTTCTTTAATGCACTGTCAATTCTTTCTTAGGACACACGTTGCTCAATCTTTCAAATGAGCATAGGATATGCCAGCCTTGCTCCAGACCCTGAGGGCTAATAAGCTCCATGTTCACTCAATCAAAGTCCTAAGGACACCTCTATCAGGAAGTCTTTTACTTGCCATTTTTGTTAGAGAGATATAGACATGTGAATTTAAGTAGCTCCTTGTTAAATCTTTAAATATAGTAACAATGAAGGCTCAGTGACTTATGAACCACTTTTGAAATCGTTTGGCACTTTCACCAACTAGAATAGCACTGAGAAAGTATTTTTGTCTTTGTCTCTAACTTGTGGTATAAAAAGATCACTAATTACTAACTCCATAATTTAAACCTTAACAATATTCTTTCTACTCTAATTTTCTGCAAGTGATTTTTCTGTGATTTTGTCCATTAATTCAATTTCGTCTCTGCCTTATCACCTGAGTTTTTTCTAGGAACTTATATCAGGTCTATATTAAGATTGGGTAAAAACCTGTCCACAAACAAAACTTTTCCTCAGGTCTGCTAAACCAAGCATTTGGATATGAAGGCTCTGGGCTGAAGAAACCATATTTCAAAATGCCTCACAATATCTCTTAATTTTTCTGTTCCTCAAATATTCAAATATATATTATGAAAAAGATACTCTGAATGCTATCACATTTTTACCCAGCCTTGCCTTGATCTGTAGGAGATAGCAGCTCCTTCTAATGAGGTAGTGTCCTGGGTTCAGCAGTAGTAGTAGTTTAATTCAGTACCAGTTTCTCCTGCGAACTGCATGGAGTATGATAAAAGATCAGAAAAAAAAAACCTCCCCACACACCTGCTGAGCTGGATGGGAGACCAACAGGTCTCCAACCATGCTCTCCTTTCCAAATAACATACTTTTCACCTGCTCCCTCTGGATTTCTGACTTCTCAACTGCCTAATACCACCCTGGTGAAAGCCAGCCTTTTCCCAGAGAAAGCCACACAGCTGCCTGCTTTACACATGCTTAAGTGTGGTTGTGCTCAGACAAAGCCCTGAGTGTGGCCAAAGTGAGTTTTGAAAATATGTAAGTTCTTCAAAATTTATATCTAGTGGGAATTTTTTGCATTGAAAGATTGTCCTGAGTTCAGCAACAGTCTACATATCATGAAAAATGATAACAACCTGATCATTCTGAAGGTGCCAGGCAATTTTTGTACTCTTATAATCTCTAGCTTTGAAGACTTTTGCTTGGCTTCCATTGCAAGATTGTGAATGATAAAAACCAAACATGATGGACAGCAGACTGTATTTTATCATTAATCTTCACATAAGTGTAGACTATATTCTTCATAATTCCGAATTTAATGTGTTGACAATGTTTAGTGAGTTATAAATGCTAAAATATATCAGAGAAAGTGAGAGATTTACTCTGTCTAAACAGAGTAAGAACTGCAGAAACCTGTCCAGTTTCTTCCTGAAGGGGCTGGAGAGCAATAGCTGCTGGAATTAATGGAGGTCTAGGGACAGCTGTTCAGCTGTTCTCTGAAAAGGCCTCTCCATTCAAGTTCATCTGCTTATACCCATAAAATATGGTTAAAAAGGTTGCTGAGAATGGCAAAAAAGACTCTTTGGCCAAAAAAAGATTTGGAACAAGCTTCATCTAAACTTTATTTATACCTTTCAATTAGTTTTCTTCAAGCTGAACAATAACTTCTACTCTGAAGACTCAAGCAGGCTGAAACTTCTAGTCCTTTTCCTCCTTTTAAAAAGAGCAACCTATCCAGGATGCATGTGGTGATTTTTTATGGTTTATTTTTTAAGAGATTCTCTTCTTCTTTCATGCTGACTGAACACATTTGAAAATGCTTATGAAGACTGTGTTTGATGTAGATACTTTGAAAATAAATGTGCACTTAGAGAAAAACAGGCTTTGAAAATATCTTTGTAGTTGGTTTGAAGGGGAGTAGAAAAGTTTGGAAATAATAGAAGAAATATGTTTCATAGGCAGCATTTCACCTGCTTCTGTCCGAGGTATTCATCATTGGTGTAAATAGTTATAATTTCTCCTAAATCAGCAGAGATTCTCATATTTATACTACATAAACTGGCCAGTAATTTAAAGCAAGACAGAATTAGTGTGGCACAAAAGAAAATTGGTTCTCTTTCACTGTTTTCTGACTCTGAAATTAAAGGACAGAGAGTCAGAGGTGATAGCAACTAAATGAGAAATTAAATCATCTCTATGAGAAATCAATTCTTTTCTCTGAGAAATTAAACTAATTTAGTTGAGAATCACTTCTAGTATGAAGAACTTGGTTGTCTGTTTACAGAATATCTATGAAATGTTCTACAAAATCTGAACAGATTCTGTGACATCATTTGATATACCTTACCTGTAAATTATTGTCCTTATACTTGCTTAAAAAGTGCAAAAGTTTCTTTTCCCAAAGAACTATGTCTAAGCACAGTTACTAATCCATTACTCCCAGGCTCATTCCAAAACTGTAACACATACAGAGATCATGAAGACTGAAGACTTGTAAAGACTTCAGGTCTGGTATGTACAGCGTGCCTTAATGTAGAGGACTCTGAAAACACAGCTAGTAGTGATAATCTTTGTTGCTTAGGACCACACGCTGTCCTTTCTCATGCTTCACTGATTAACTGTAAGAAAATTCACCTTGCATTTGTGAGATGGGAATCTATTCCTTTTGACATCTAATGAGTCTCTGCTTGACATCTTTCAACTTAAAAGCAATTTGTTACCTGTCAGACTACTGGACCCAGCAAGGAAAGAGATTTTTAGTCCTTTCACTTTCAAAGATTGTGCTTGGCAAGCAAAAATCAGAGGTTAATCAGGTTCGAAAGCATAATGGTGAGCATGGATTTCTGACTTAATAGTTGGCTACTCCCTTGAGGAAACCTGTGCTCTGATTATTATGTAAAGCAAGAATCCAACATGTGCAAGAAGAAACCACAGGGACAGTAAATATTGACAGTCCTAGTACTGTGTAATTAGGAAGATTTTGGTGGCTCTAAGCACTTTATTTTGAGCTTGATGTGAAGTGGGGATTACCAAGCATAATGAATGGCATGAAGAAGCATGTCTTCTTCATCCTCTATGGTACTGCAAGTTTTTAATCATTGAACATCACATTCCTTCCCTACTGAGACAGAAGCCTGAGAGACTATTGTACTCAATAGTACTCTACTTAATTTCAAGTTTGAGCCACTACGTATTTTGAGGAGGTTTCAGCAAAGACAGGAAAGAGTTAAAAGCTGATGGCAGGCCAAAGACCTCTGTGAAAACTCTATTAGTTGTTCAAGGTGAAATGGAATAGCTGTCTTTATAAGAAAAATTCCATTCATCATCCCTTGATACTGCTCTGTTCTCTATATCTGCCTTGAGGTTATAGGTATCATCATAGAGAACTTAACACTTGCTTTTCCATATATTAGCAGTAATAAACATATTTCTGTGTGAATAAAGAGATGATGGTGAAACCAACCTCTACAGACCATGAAAACCTGAATATTTACTGTCATCTTCTGGTACACTTGCAAATAGGAGGAATATATTCTTATATATTCATATGCATATATGAATATGTATGTGCATATATACAAATACGAACACAGTAAACAAAACCAAACCAAACAGAAAAAATAATTGTGCAGTTTCTTGCTCTGCAGATGTAAAGTGTCTCACATACAGTATGAAGTGTGAACAAAGACCTCTCCAATTATTTTTCTGATTGTAGCTAGAAATTCCCATCCTTAGTTGAGAAACTCCTTTTAATTATATTTGCACTGAAACTTGAACTGCAGAAAGTTTAAATTTCAGCTAATTGACATTTTCTTTAATTTTTTTAATGTTCTTGAAAAAGATAATCCTTTATAAAAGAATTACTGACAATTTCCAACTACAAACCAGAGTTCAGGAACTGACTCACACTTCCAGCCTGTTGTAGAGATTATGCTGGAAGTTTATTTAAATAAAATAATAATTAATTTTTTATTATGCATGTGATTTAAGTTTAGAAGTCAAAATGAAATATCACTGTGGTAAATAGCAATCTGGAAAGAAATGGCAATAAGAGTGAATGACAGGAAGAGGTCAAATGGTAAGCTGACACTAATTCTCTAAAACATCCTCTATGTGATATAAAAAGAAAATTCATCATCAAGATAAAATCATAACACAGAGGATTCAGGCAGGTAGTACTAAAGGTGAACCAAAACACAGTGGCAAAGTTCAAATAACTTCCCACTTCAGCAAGGATTTGATGTAAAAACCAACAAAGATATCTTTAATTGTATTTAAAGAGAGATCTTGGCCATTGACAAAATCCTGGTCATTCGCTGAGGACAAAAATTCTTCACAGACTGCACTTTTTTTCTGTTAATCCAAATTGGATTTCAAGGCAATCACTGCATAACTTCTCAGTCCCAAAGGCTGACAGAATGCTGGGGAAATAGTCTTATTTTGTTTGCATTTAACCTTGAGAAAAATACATTTCTCAATACTGATCCAGCATTTACCAATCATTCTCCTTGTGCTGGGAGTTTCTGCAGACTGTCATACTGGAGGGAGCAGCAGAAGAAACTCAGATAAAATTATTCAGGCTGGTTATTAATTGCCAGTATTGTGCGCTGGCTCACTTTGTGGCTCATGGAAACTGTTCTTTCTGTGGTTTATGCAGATTTGTACAGAGCTAAGTAAGTGGTTGTCTTTGTTTCTGCTTTTACCTGAGCAACCATTAGGAAAATTCTTCATATCTCTATGTTTCTTCATTGCATAGAAGCATAAATAATGTAAATATACAGGTAGAGTTGTGTTTTGCATAGATTAGTGTTATAAGCATGTGGAAAAAATAACAGGTGGCAAAAATAGCTGATGCTGTAAGGTGATGTCAATTTTACTGCAAGGCTAAATGAGTGTATGTCTAGAAAGGTGGATAAACCTCTCTTTGAACAGAAAGAGTAGATGGAGTTACTAGAAGTCAGCTGGATCTGTTTCTTCCAATGAAACTTTTCAGCTGAGCTTTGCAACCAGATTGATGCAAATCTCAGAATTTTTATTCACTAAAGAAGTTTGCACAAAATCAAATGTTTTTCTCAAGTTTTTTCTTTCAAGAGAATAGATTTCTACAGAAAAATCTAAACTTAAATTAAGAATTTGCAACCCAAGACATTTATAATTCTATTCAATGCAGTTCTTAAATTCTTGGGATTTATTTTTCTGTATGCTACATTATGATATGTCACAGTAAAATATTAAATTATTTGAAAATGAATTATTTAGCATTCAACGACACAGGTTTGAATTCCAAGGTGGAAAGAGAATGAGAACTTTTTATTGCAGACTTTTCCCCTCTGACAACTACCATTGAAACATGTAACATCCAAACATTTGGATTAATTTACCATTTAAAATTTAAAAAAAAAATTGTCAGTTGAAAATGTCTGCCATCTCTGGCCAGCTGAAGCATTGTTCACCTTTTATCAACTACTACTCTTACAATTAATTTTATTCATTCCGAAAACCATTTGTCTTTCTCATATACAATCATTCTTTAAGGATAAGTCATTGTTAGAAAATGCTATATAGTGTCTTTGACGTGTCTGAACAAGTCTAAATGTTTCAGAGGGGCACAGCCTCTGTCAAAAGAATACACGTGTGTAACTACTGAGAAGTGCTTAATTCAACACCTTGATGTTTGTCAAACACTACACAAGCTTCCATGTGACCAGGTGATGGCCCACACATTAATAGTCTTTGTAAAGCTGATCAAGTGATCTTCCTTTTTGTTTCCCCTCACCCACCTAGAAAACCTAGAGACAGCAGTGAGGGCAATGTCTTATCTTTATGCCAGATTGGTAAATTATGACAATATTTATTTTTCTCTTTTCATCTTTTCAACGCAGGTGTCACCCAAAGTCAAAGTCAGAGGACTGACAGAAAGTTTCATCAGTTGGAATTTCTTTGGAAAACAAGATTTTCTCAGAATTAACAAAACCTGAAATTTGAAAGAAGAAAATATCCGCCTCCCAAACTTAGCTGAAAATTAGGTAACATCTCAAACACTTCTGGTAAAATAGAGAAAAAGCACTTTAAAAAACAGTAGGCCACATTAACTGAAGCTTAACATTTTTTTAATGTAATCTTTTTAGACTGACAGTACAATTTCTAAACAAAAAAGAACCTTAATTTAAAAATAATGATTTCCCAGAAATAAAATTTATGATGGGCATCTTTAAAACTTATTTCATATATGCATTTCTTTAAAACTTCATCTTTCTTACAGCTTTCAGAGAGGATGTTATTTCCAATTAAAAACAAACAAACAAACAAACAAACCAACCAATCAGAAAGTCTTTCCAAACAATACTAATCTTTACCTTGCCTAGCAGCCTTTTTGTCAGATAAATTGCCACTGACTGGCTCTTCCTGTTTAATTTTGATTTGAAATTAGTGAGTATGGAAAGTGCACTTGAATGTAGACAAACTTAAGTAATGATCCTTCCTTAGCCCGTCTGTCTTTACTAAGTAATTTAGTATTCACAAAAGATTATGAACTGTTCTGGTTTTGGTTGGGTTTTTTTTTCTATTTTATATATTCAGTGTGATTATATAAATAAAGCTAATTGCACATACATATAAAAGCTTTATTTGGGGGGTATCCTATGATCAAACTGCTGGAAATTAGATACACTTGGATTAAATTGTTTTGGGTATATACATTGCTTGAACTTCAGGTTTCTTTCTGAAGGTTTAAAGCTTCATGACTGAGAGGGTGACATTCTTGAAGAAGCCTGTAATTTCCCTTGGCACCAGGCTTCATTTGCTCAAAATATTCCATCCAGTGATGCCTTCCTTTTTCCATCAGGATTCTGATGTCTTCTGACATTGGCGATACTGGCAGAATAAATTTTGGGGGGTGTTGCCTTGATTTATTGTTTCAATACAATATCTTTCTTTTAACATTCATCATCCCTTAGGAAAAATCCTTGTATCCAGCTCTGTGTATTCTTTTTTATAGGCAAGCAAACTGCTTAAGATGAAATAAGAATGGGATCCTAGATGCTCCCTATTCTATAATAATTTGGACTTTCAGTTTATATGGGTTGTTTTGATATCTGTGTGTTTCTTATTTCTAACTAAGCTGAAAAGAAAAAACTGTATCTGAAATTCACATTTTTTAGCAGACACATGCATCTTTTTCAAAGTGAAAGTTCTGACATGGTAAAATAATTTTGCGTGTGTTTCCACAAACCAGTTCTCTACAAGTCACAGACATTTCCAAAGACACTACATACCACTAAAAAAGACTGGGCAGGAACCTTGAAGTTAATGAAAAGGAGGCAAAGGAAATGCTGGAGGATGAGAGATATCAAGGATGAAGTAAGGACATGGAAAGACTGACTTGGTCAAATTGCAGTTCAGAGTGGAATGGCAAAAACATCTAACCATCACTTTTTGTCTTCCTCTTTTCCCAAGCAGCTTATAGGCATAAGTCCTTTAGGCTTTCAAAACTGACCCTGTTGATGAAAAGCAGCAACTATCATCAATCATGCTGTTTCAAAGTCAAATACAGTGAAGTAGGAGCCTTCCCAAAATCTTACGGCCACTGCATCAAAAGCTACAATAAACATGTGCATGGGCATATGCAATTCATCAATTACAATAGCCTGATATGGCTAGTTGAATAAAGTAAACCAACAATCCTCAATATGTAAACTGAATATACCCAAGTGGATATGTTTATTTTTAAAGGACAATTATGATTATTCCCATTAGTATCTCTGAAACCATTTTGGAAATGCTTTATCTAGTTTGTGATTATAATGGTTACAGTTAAAAGTAATATCATAGAGGTCACTGAGTATTTAGCAATTAAATCCTCGACTTTAATTCCATTCAGACTGAAAGTGAAAAATTTATCATGATAACACATTAACTCCAGTTGGATAACATAATTTCCCTGAATGCCTTAGAGAATGTAATGGACAGTTTCAAGACAAGTAATATCTGTGAAAGTACTGTAATAAAAGAATAACAAAATTAACAGTTATATCACATTCTAATGCATTTCTCTGAGGTTTAGGCATTTGTAATGGGACGGTTTTGACAGTATAATCTACTTATTTATTTTTCACTTTATCTTAATTAATCATAGAATCATGGAACAGTTTGGGTTGGAAGGGACCTTGAAAGGTCATCCAGTTCAGCCCCCCTGCAAAGAGCAGGGCCAACTTTATCCAGACTAAGTTGCCAAAGATCAGGTTAAGAATCATACATAACTGTATCATGCCAGTTTCATGTTGATTTGGGGAAAAAGTAGTCTAAGTATAATTAAGGATTTTGAATAGTAATCAGAAACATTTAGGCAAATGAAGATTAAACTCTATAGAATGCATTAAGTGCATGCTCTTACATAATCACAAAGCAGTGAGGTTGTTCCTCTTTTTTGGTAGTGCTCTCTGATAGAAGGCTGAAACCAGTCCTTCAGAACAGCTAGAGAAAAAGCAGAATCTGGATATGGAGCAAAACCAACAAATTTCTGAAAAACTGCAGTGTTGTTTAATTAAATATTTTAGGTCATAACTTCTAGCAGACAGCTGTATGCTGCTTTGTAACCAGCTGATTACTGTTTTATTTGAGGGAACCACACTGCACTGAAATGAGACATTACATGAAGTATAAAAAAATACATTCACAGAGGGAAAGATGAAAAACAGAGGGAATTTGACAGGCTTAAGAGGTGGGCCAATGCCAGCCTCATGAAGTTCAATCAAGCCAAGTGCAAGGTCCTGCACCTGAGTCAAGGCAATCCCAGGCACAGCTACAGGTTGGGCAGAGAAGACGTTCAGAGCAGCCCTGTGGGGAAGGACTTGGGGGTGTTGATCGATGAGAAAAAGAACATGAGCTGGCTCCAGTGTGTGCTCGCAGCCCAGAAAAGCAACTGTATCCTGGGCTGCATCAAAAGGATCATGACCAGCAGGTCGAAGGAGGTGATCCTGCCCCTCTACTCTGCTCTCACGAGACCTCACTTGGAGTATCGTGTACAGCTCTGGTGTCCTCAACATAAAAAGGACATGGAACTGTTGCAACAAATCCAGAGAAGGATGAACGAGTCCACAAGGATGATCAGGGGACTGGAGCACCTCCCATATGAAGACAGGCTGAGAAAGTTGGGGCTGTTCATCCTGGAGGAGAGAAGACTGCGTGGAGACCTCATAGCAGCCTTCCAGCATCTAAAGGGGGCCTATTAGGATGCTGGGGAGGGACTCCTCATTAGGGACTGTAGTGGTAGGACAAGGGGTAATGGATTCAAATCTAAGCAGGGGAATTTTAGGTTAGATACAAGGAAGAAGTTCTTTACGGTGAGGGTGGAGAGGCGCAGGAACAGGCTTCCCAGAGAAGTGGTAAATGCTCCATGGAAAAGACATTTCTGCAAATATTTAGTGCTTTCACTGAAATACTCCCAGGCAGAAATACCCTGCTTTATTTAGTGAGAAAAATATATTTTTCTGGTTTGATTTTCCAGATAATATAAGGGGAAAAATGAATATATAGGGAGAAATATGCACCCTTCCTATAAAAAAAGCAGTAAGGGAAGGTTTAAATGTGATTCAGTACAAAATTATCATATTCTTGGCATGATGTCCCTTTCATTCCAAATTCCCTTTAAAAAGAGAAAGAGATGTTTTTTCTTCTCCCTTTTCCTTTAAATGTTATTGTTGCAATCCTATTTACATCATATATCAAGCCTTTATTGTTGTTGCTGCCTTTGTGCCCAGCCATTTTGTCAAAGCAGCTGTAGGAGACAAAGTGCATTCTTACAGTCCTATAAATAAAACTATAAACCTCCCTTAAAGGTGAAATATGCGTATACTCATACCCTGGAGGATACAGAAGTAAGAGTAAAAACAAGGACATAGGGAGTCATACATATTTACATGCATTTTTATTATCTCCCTATCTGTATGGTGCTGACTCTGCTGACGTATATGGTACTCTGATGTCTTTCAGTCATTAAAATGATAAGCCTGAAAAATATGTAAGATTCCGGCTTTGTCTGACACTTGCATTTCTCTAAGGTAGGCAATCCACTTTCCTTGCAGCCAGAACCATGAGCCAAGACATTCTAGATAATGAGAACAAAACACAAACTTGGACACATAAAGTGGTTTTGAGTCTCAGGGAGTTAAAGCAAAAGGCTAGTATGGTAGAATAAACAGGAAATGCAGAGAGGTGAGTGAGAGGCTATGGCTTGGGAAAGGAAAGCGTGTTTTATTTTCTCCTTAAAGAAGCAAGATTATAGCACAGAACATGATCTGATTATAAGAAATTGAATTCTTTCAGTTATTCATCATTCATAAGACTTACATATGGAAAGTATGCTAAAATTCTTATCCTACTTTCCTATAGCTTTTTCCTTTCAAGCTACTATTCACACAGGAGAGTTTTTTTTTTTGGTAGTACATGGAGTTCTGCTGTCAGGACAGTTACCCTTTTATTTCTTTTTGGGGCCTCCGTTTCCTGACCATCTACAGTGCATATTAATTTTCATCCAGGCTCTTCAGGAATGAGCCTGGTAGTTCTCTGGAAAAGCCAGACATGGACTGGAGAACACAGGGCACCTGACTGACAGCAAGCACCAAGTTGTTTCTTTGAAGCTGCCCCCTCGTGTACTTTTACATGCCCAGTACCCTCCCAAGTGAAACAATACAAATATGCTCAATATTCTCTGCAGTGGCCTGTCTTCTTGAAGTGAGAGAAATACTTTTACATAAGGTGGGGTACTTCTGCTGAGATATAGAGCAGTCATGACTCACTTTCATGTCCCAAAGGAAATGTTATAGTTTTTAAACTTATTTTAAATTTTATATATATATATATATATAAATATTACAATTAAAATGTTAAAGTTTTAGAATTAAAAATTATTGGAAAAATCCTTTCAAGAAAATTTCTGGCGAAAGGACTAGTGAAGAGACTTATGCTCATCTGCAGCTTGGTCATCTTTATAGCCCAACATGTGGCTCCTTGGGCCTCTGAACCCTCTTTTGGCTAGACTTTATGCAGGTATTTTTTTACTGTTCTTCTCCTAGAAAAGAAAAAATCTAATAAGAAAACTTGTAATGTCTGTATCTTAGAACAACAAAAAAGGTAAAGAAATGTTCAAGGAACTATACCATATTGCATACATCTACCTACTGAAAGAAAGCTGGTATTTTTTTAAACATATCACTACAGAAACACACATAAATTTCAGTATTCCAAGCCTTTTAAACAAATTTAGGTACAATTAACCAGCTAAATTACTATGCCTTTAATCACATATATCAAAAGACTACAAGGAATGTCATTCCAAATTTTTTCTGCAACAGAATGTTTTCACTCCATGGCTGAAAACATTTTTTAAGTATTACAGTCTGATAGATCATGTATTTTTTTTGTTTTACAGGTTGTTTCTACATTTTACTTCAACAGTCATTGGATGAATCACAGAATACACAATACTTACCAAAACAGCAATAGGAATAGACTTTGCTTGGTAAGAAGACTTACTGTAACAAAGATACCCAACAGAGAATACTGATCATAGAACCATTTAGGTTGGAAAAAACCTTTAAGATCATCAAGCCCAACCATTGCCCCAGGACTGTCAAGTCCACTACTAAGCCACGTCATGAAAGGCCTCTGGTCCTATAACTTGTTACTTGGGAGAAAAGACCAGCCGCCTCCTCACTCCATCTTCCTTTCAGGCAGTTCAGATAAAAATGGTAGCACAGAAAGACCCATGTTAGCTCTTGGATACTAGGGTAAGCTATAGCTACACCAAACTCTTTGTAAGCCACTTTATGCAGCTGAGTTGTGAGTTCGAAGTAGTTAGTTTGGTTATCTGTGCACGACACAGTGGGATTTAAGTGAATGTCTTTGTCGTGGTTTAAGCTTAGTTGTAAATTAGAAAAGCATGTAGCCTGCTTGTTTCCCCCCCACAACCTGTCCTCCCCCCCACCCCCCACTCCCGGAGGGATGGGGAGGAGAATCAAAAGAATGTAACTCCCAGGGGTTGAGATAAGAACAGTCCAGTAACTAGGTATAACACAAACCACTGCTGCTGCCACCAATAATAACAATGAGAAGGGAAATAACAAGGGAAGAGAATACAATCACCACTCACCGATCGAGCAGAGAGAGCTAGCCTTTCCAGGTATCTCCCAGTTTACATCCTGGACATGATGTGCTATGGTATGGAATACCTCTTTGGCCAGTTTGGGTCAGGTGTCCTGTCTCTACTTCCTCCCGGCTTCCCCTCCTCCCAGGGCAGAGCATGAGACTCAGAAAGTCCTTGGTTAGTGTAAACATTCTAAGCAGTAGCTACAAACGTCGGTATTATCAGTACTGTTCCCAGACCGAAAGTTAGAAACACAGCACTACACCAGCTACTAAGAAGGAGAAAAAATGACTGCTACTGCTGAACCCAGGACAGTCTTATGTACAGCAAACACAGCAGAGTGGGAAGGTGAAGAAATTGAGGACACCGTTGTGAAAGACTTTCAAGGAAATGATGAGATACTTGAAGACTGAAGGAAAGTAGAGATAAGCAAAAGAATTTGCAAAAAAAAGAGTAATGAAAATGGGAATTTAAATTGGAAATAAAAAAAGTGCTGTGTTCAGAGTATCAGGAGGGAAAGACAAATTTAACAGCAGTGCTCCCAAGACAGAATAAGTGCAGCGAGGCAGGGAGGCTGCTGTGCTTGAGATGGACAGCAATACACCTCCAGCAGTGGAAAGAAAAAGAAAGAAGATGCTAAGGTGTTGCCAGTTGTTGGTTCTGGACAGCTCTAGTGACAGGGCCAGAGGAAAAAAAAAATTGTTACAGAGGTTCACAGTCAGGGAAATTAATTCAACATGAGAGGTACAAGACAGAACGAATACAGCATGGGAATGGCTCTTCAGTAGCATCTTATCTTTGGCTTTATAAATATAAAGCAGCTGAGGCAAACATCATCTCATCTGCCAACAGTCTTCTGACACCATAACCCTGCAGTAACATTTATCATCAGTTCTGCTTCTGGGAAGAAATTTGATCAATAAAACATATTTTGTAACTGACAGCTTAACACAGGATGAACAATGCCGATCAGCGCTTGCATATCAGCTTGTGTTCGTGCTGCTGCACATGCATTGACTAATTAATCAATAAAAACAAAAGAAGGAAAACCTTGTTTTCTACCTGTCCAACTGATGTCACATGCACTAACAGCAGGTTTTTTTAACAGCAATTCAGTTTAATAAACTGAATATTTCCCACTATTCTAGCTTAACTTGTACTCTTGCATTTTACATTTTATACATGTGTGTGTTTCTGCCAGTAATAATACTCTTTGTCTGCATATTTTTTTGAATATTAATTTAGCAGTAATTTCACTTGGAAAGCTATCATACTTGTCTTAGAGCACTCAGGGACATATACACTTTCAGCAAGTTGGTGTCACAGTCACAATGAAAACAGTGAGGAAAAGAAATCATTTATAAGAACAAACCTGACTGAAGAAGAACAAGATTTTCTGGAACGGAAGAGCTTTTAGCAATGAAATGACATTTTAAAAATTAAAAGAACTCTTCCTACATTCAGGAAAGGCTCTTCAATATTGTGAAAAAGAAAAGCAGGAAAGAAAGAGGTCCCTAACAGAAAGGAGTAAATGCCATTGCACAGAAGAGTCTCCCTGATTCATGGACATGATTCTCCATGATTCATGGGACAGTCTTCCATGAATCTGCAGGTGGCAGTGTCAGAGCGCCATTAAATGTCACTAACATAGTTTTAAGTATAGCCAGGGCCTCTGCTATAAAATTTTTTGGAGACAAGTTGTAGAAGTAAGCATTTAACTAGAATAGCAAGGTTCTTTCGGGTTTCATCCCTCAGGCTTCTTTCCCTGGAGTATATCTTTGTGAGACTCACACTGAATCTCTGTCACCAGCCCTTACCTTGGTGCCAGGAAATGGTCGTAAGAGTATTTCAAAAGAAGACCGTGGCTGTTGATGTAGTGTGATGGTAACCCATACAGATAAGGAAGGAAGATAGGCCACTAAGTAATTAGAAAATATTTTTTTTCCCTTTGTTATTATTTTTTATATTGACCAAGTTTTATTGAATGACATTTTTTTAGCTTGTCTGGATTCCCTGGTGAATTTGGTAAGGAAAGCAAGAGAGGATAAACCTTCAGTCTTTATGAGCTTATCAAATCCTGTTTTCAATTGCTAATTGGGATTGTGAAATGATTTTAATATGTACACAAATTCATGTTTTTTCTCTTGCTAGAAGGATATCTATTTTAGAGCTTCGCGGTACAGTGATTATGTGTGTACAACCATTTTAAAGTGCTCCCTAAAGTGAGAGCACAGAAAATTTTAAGTCAATCTTATCAACACAGTAGGTCATGATTCTGTGGGAAAAATTAATAGTCCTAATTCTTTAATGTAGGCTGGTTGATTTAGGGCAGACCAAGCACTCCAAAAAAACTCATCCTATATATTTTGAAGGAGCACTGCTAAGGAAAACAAGACAGGCATTTGAGTGGTGAAATAAAAAAAGAAATACTGGTGAATACAAGTTCCAGGAAAGGAAAGCTCAGACTTAACCCAGTAGAGGACAGTAAGACTAATGGGTGGCAGGAAGGTGGACATTAAATGGGGAAGAGTAAAAATGAATAATATTCAATATGATATTGTCTTCCATCAATATGTCAATAAATTTTTCCAATTCAAAACTGAAAATGCAGGCTTCTAAGGGTCACTTATATTATAATAGTGTAGGAAATATGCAGAAAATGTCTGTGAAAACTAAGATCGAGACAATTAAGTGATACAAGTGGTTTCACCACTTGTTAGTTTTGATGTTGTTATTGAGTATATTGCCATTGTTTCTACAAGAATCACAGGCCAGCACACCATTGTGCTAACTGCTGTACAGCTTTACTATAAAAACATCTGAAATGTTGGCAAGTGGTAATAATTGCAAAAAAGTGCTTAATTTCTGTGTTATTTCAGTGCACATCTTCCTCTGCGGACTGCACATGAACTTTTTAAAATGATAAAATAATTTAAACATTCATGACGTCAGGTCATGTAAAGAATGATAGAATCATGTATTAGATTGGGGTGGAAAGAAGTACACTTGCATTTTAATAAAGGTTGAAGGGTTTACCCAGCATTACCCATTCATTATCATTGAAAATATTTATTGCTTCAAATACTCCTAAATATCATTATTATCCTTTAATTCTGTGTAGTGCAGCAAGTTCCCAAAACTAGTGGGTTTAGCGTAATCTTAATACTCTCACATATAAAAGACCAATTGAAATTGCGGACAAAAATCTGAGTATAAAATCAACAGAATCTTTACAGTTCCCTATGATTCCAAACAGATTTAAAAGTAGCTCCTGGGCGTCAAGGCAGTTTAAGATCTTTACAAAGTAACAGTTACGTAAAGCCATTCATTTTGAATTAATCTTCTGACAATGGAAGATGGGAACAGAGAAAGAAGGAATGGCAAGAGAGTAGGTAATTCTATCGTCCAGCAAATCAGTCTTGAAAAGTCAGGTTACGGAAAGGACTGAAGATCCATTTAATGTATAATTAAATAACCCTTTTAACAAATATAGCAGATATAATATCAACAAAAGGAAGCAGTAATTGTTTAGTACAAAATATGCTGAATGAAATGGAGATTCCTTTGATGTGAAGGAATGAAACAGATTTCTGAAATCGCATTATCGCAGTCTGAAAAGAAAAGGCTCCCTCCCCAGAACACTGAAATGTAAAAAATTTCAAGAAAGGATAACAACAAAGACTAGAATGAAACCAAAGTAAAGTCTATCTATGGATATAACTGTGAAGGATTATAATATAAAAAGGCAGTCCAGAGCTGCAGACTGTAATAGATCTGAAAAGAATTGAAGCTTCTGGTTTTTGCTTTCCTGGTTATTAAAGCTCGTGAAAGTAATACAAATAAAAATGAAAAAATAGAAAAATACAAATATGAGGCAGACAGAAATGTTGCAAAAAGGGGTAAAGGATGATAGGGAACTGCAGGTTTTCTAAATATTTGCTTTATTTGGATAGAAATTAAACTTCTAGACAATATGAAATTGTATACAAAGCATGTTGTCCTGGGTTCAGCAGTAGCAGTCAATTTTTTCCTTTTTTGTAGCTGGTGCACTGCTGTGTTTTTGACTTTCAGCCTGGGAACACCACTGATAACGCCGATGTTTTCAGTTGCTGCCCAGTAATGTTTACTCTGACCAAGGACTTTCTGAGTCTCATGCTCTGCCAGGGAGGA
>WYDI02121302.1:63201-85465 GCA_009867235.2 Psittacus erithacus | reverse complement strand
GGTTTGTGTTATACCTTAGTTACTGGTCTGTTCTTATCTCAACCCGTGGGAGTTACATTCTTTCGATTCTCCCCCCCATCCTTCTGGGAGCTGGGGGGGGGGAGGAAAGGGGGGAGTGAGAGAGTGGCTGTGTGGTTCTGAGTTACGGCTGGGCTTATACCATGACAGCAGGCTTTAAATATGATTCTTGGTATAATTATATGTATCAGAAAGTGAAAGTAGCTTGACTTCTATTTAAAAGAAGTACATTTCATGAAATACAAATTACACCCAGACCATTCTAGATGTAAATTAGTCTCCCTGGAACACATACAAAAGGTGAAATTCACTCCAGATTTGTAGCTCCCCAAAGGCTCATTGTGTGTTGGCATTAATGCTATTAAGGGACGTGGTGATACTTCAGATCACACACGCTGTATGGTAGAAATCCCCGCCTACAGAGGCTATGGTCCTGGTCTCAGATACTGCAGCGCTTTATTAACTTTTTCTTAGACTCCAGCACATACGTGGCTAAAAAAATTGTTATTTCTCAGAAGCAAGTAGTTCTGTGGTGATTATAGCAGACAGGCTGGAAAGAAGTGCTTTTAAGACTTTCAATAGCTATGAAAAGAAGTTCAGAAATCCCAGGGGGTGGAGAGATGGAGACTCCATTTAAAAGTTCATTTCAGCCTTTTATGAAACTACACAAAATTTCTTGTTAAAATGAAAGCAAAGCTTGATTATTTTATTCTAAATCATATCCATGCTGAATAAACTGAGACAGCAGGTACTGGTGAGTTTATAACCTTGACAAAAACTATGATTAGCTTGTTGTCTGGCTTCTCCCTGAGATCATCTTGTTAGAAGCAGACAGGAGGCAGAAAAGAGAAGTGTGAGGGTCCTGGGGCAGATAATAGCCTTTAGTTTGAAATAGGTTGCTGTATATATTACATTAGAAGTATTAAGGAGACCAGTCTAGTCCAGAATGCTGCAAGCCTTAGGCTTGAAATAAAGACATAAGAAATGAAAAAGTTTGGTATATGAATAATTTTTACTGCAGAGTCCAAGAAAGGGATGGTAATGCAAATCCCTTCAGTCATTCTTGCAGTAGATTCATTTATTCTTATTACTGTAAGGAAACAAAGGTGAAAGAGAAGAGATATACAGTGCAGGATGCATATATGAGGAGCCCTGCTGTGGCAGAAGATTTAAAATGCCACTCCAATGTATTGGCTGTGCTGCCTGCACTGCAGCATCTCTTTCAATCAGCTGTACTGGGATCAGAGTTCAACAAATACCTGTGCAGAAAGCTAGAGATTTAAATTTCTACCTCTTAGGAAAACAGAGAGTTCAGGAAGCCTGTGACAGTTTTTATTCAAGGGGGAACTCATAGATACCATCCCTCAATGCAGGAAATTCTCTGTTGGAGGGAGGCTGCATTAAAAAGCTTCTACTGTGTCAGATATTAAATGTCTCATTCCCAGCTCTAGCTGAGGGCGTTTGGCATAACCTGGTGTCTCTGAAAGGAGCTTCAAGAGCCTCTGCATTTCTCTCTTCCTGGGCCAGGCTTCCCTGGAATGGATTCCAGTGTTAAAAACTGCTTCCTCTTGAACAGCGTCTTTGAGGGACAGTTAAAGCACCAGGGAAATGTAGATTGGCCACACTCTTGGCATACCTATTTCTTCTCAAGTCTTAAGACAGCTAGCTGTTTATGTGTGCAGTTGAGCTCAGAAGTCTCTAGAGAAGGTCATATTCAAACCAGGGCCTTGTTTATGGAAGATTTTTTCATCACCCTTAAGAGTAAGAGGTAGGCAAATTGTGCAAGATCTTTTCTTCCTGGATGAGAATCTGTCCTGATAATTGATTAAGAGTAATTTCCCTTAAGGTGAATGCGAACTAAGTAGGGAAAGAAGCCTTCAGACTTGAAGGAAAAACATATTACTCATTCTTACTATTTTTGTGCAGTAACCTGGCCGGTTTTAATAAAAGTTTCTGAGACAGTAATTCATCATAAGATAGCTAATGCTGCTAGTCTTGATACACTGAGCGTGATGTTTTTTAAGGGTGTGATTATTAACTTCTTCTGTGTATTTATAGTTTACCATCAGGTCTATCAAATGCCTTAGCTTTTTCCTCTGTTGTTAGTGATATTTTGTGTTAAATGTGTACATTTGAAATCTCTTATAATCGTTATGTTTTGAATTTCTGGTATAATGTGTTGTTGGGCCCTTGTTCAAATGAAATCACTTACAAAAGCTGGAAATGTTATAATAACTTAAAATTAGCTATTGCTGCAGTTAAAAATTCTGATCACATCAGATTTGGACACCTTATGAAAAATGCAGCAACATGACAATTTTCCTTTGTGTCCTGGTGGCTGACCTTCCTTTGCTAGAGTCTTTGTCAAACACAAATTAATTTCATGTGTAGGTATTAACAGAAATGGAACATCTGAAAATCCTCTGGTGACACTTGGTTTTGCTATGGGAAAGGATCCCCTGCAGATTGGTTTTCTATCCACAGCAGCACAGTTGTCTGTTCTTTAACATATGGTTGAGAACAGCATAGAAATTCCCCAATTTGCCTAGAACAGCAAAAAATCCCCAGTCTGTCAGCATGTTAAGAGATAATTTAGAAACTAGTTGTACAGACCTTCCTTGTATCCTCTTTCATCATACTTATCTCCTGTCTGTTTGTTCTAACATCTCTTCACCTCCTCATTTGGGACTTCTGTGACAGTTTTGGCTAAACCCTACCAGAATTCACCAGCCTCTGTTAAAATATTGGAACAGACTTTGCAAGCAATCTTTCAGTTACAGGGTGGGTTTAATTCAGAGAAATGTTTGGGTACAGATGTGTATATTTGTAGCAAATACGGCTCTAAAGTATTTAAAGTTGTTTTATGAAAAATACCCAAACGAGCCTTGACTGGAAATGATGCAGCTTGCACCTGGGATATGATTGAGGCAAATAGTTTAGAAACTTAAGCTAGGTCAAATAAGAAGCAAAGCAGGAACAACAAAACATTGGCAGATTCTTCAGTCTGCATTGTTCATCAAAAATTGACAGGTCACAGGTGTGACGATAGTACTGGTCAGTTTAGAGTAACATTATATTTGTGAATAAAAATGAAAAGGAGGTAAAATAATGGAGCATAGCTCTTTATACAGTATGTCTGTATAGATAAGTAAAGTCAATCTAGTTTTGCGATAAAATTTTCACCCTAGCTTGTTTTAAAACAAGGAAGAGAAAAACTGCATATATTAAATTCTGGTGGGTTTTTTTCTTCTCTATGAAGGATGCTTTTTACGCTTTTGTGATCTTTCTCTCATCATCATCACCATAATATGCACATATAATGATAAGATTTTTTTTCCTTGCCACAATAAAGTCCACTTGACCTTCTCCCTCTGCCAACAGTCTGAAAATCTCAGTGACTGAATGAAGAGGAAAATGCAAGTTATTAGTCATGAAAAAAACAAGCCACCTGTAGTCTTTGCTTGAAGAAGCAATTAAATAATCTATTTATATT
Source organism: Psittacus erithacus (assembly GCA_009867235.2). NCBI lineage: Eukaryota > Metazoa > Chordata > Aves > Psittaciformes > Psittacidae > Psittacus > Psittacus erithacus. Next base: position 81,954 of record WYDI02121302.1, on the reverse strand, counting down.
GTCATGATTTTGCTGAAAACATGAAAACAAATGTGGCTACTTGAAATTAAATAATGTTCTATGCAATTTATCAAGACAGTTATTGTTTTTACAAAGCCAGTGCAGAGTAAGAAAAAATGCATTAAGTAGAGATGGAATGGATGCTTTGTAAATAATTTATTGAATATCAAAATGAAAATTTTGCTGGTTTTGATCCTCATGAATGTTTTTCCCCACATTTCATTTTGCTCCAAATTATCATAGTTATTTCGAGGTAAACATGTTGCTCTATACCACTGAAGGTAATTGTGTATGCTTATGTATGCATAAGTGTGTATGTGTCTAGATGTACATGCAACCATGTTTTAAAAAGCAGTTATGGAACAGATTATTATCTTTAATCAGTAAGTCATCCCATTTTTCAGGGCTGTGCAGTCCAAATATATTTTCAACACTGTGTTTATTTGCATCACACCTCAGAATCCATTTCAGGGAGATTGAAAATGCCGAAGTGTGCTACACATTTCTGTGAATGCTACTTCCATGTAGAATGTACTTTAACAATAATTTTCCCTCTTAGCATATGGTCAAATGCTTTACTGACTTATTTTAAGTCAGACAGCTTAAAATAATGGTTTCTAAAAGGTTAAAAGGTTTGGTGTTTTGTTTTGTGTTTTTCCAAAGAGGACTATATTTCTGCATTTGAAAGAATGTGAGATCAAGTTTCTTTAAAGACTCCCATCAAACCCCAGGATGCATTCCTTAGTATTTCTTTGAGAAGCCTGATGTTGTCAACATGTTTTTTTAATGGATACCTATTTGAAAATATTTGACCTCAGGTAGCTTTTGTGCTTGTGACAAAGCATGGTTTGTTGTGTTCCCTTCTAGCTCAAACTCAGGGACAGATTATGATGTAAAGGTGAGCAATTTTGAAAACTGAAATGTTGCTGGCTGTTTGTCCTTCATGGCAGATGTGATGTTTCAGATATTTTAAAGGCAAAACAAAAAGGGACTGCATTGTTTTCATTGCTTCAACAAAAGAATTTCAGCTTTGCAGGCATACCCAGCACTTCAGAACTATTTGGATACTTTTAGTTAGAGGACTGAGGCTATGGAGGAGCTGGATTATTGTAGTAAAGCATCATGCTCCAAGCTCCGATTCAGTTTAGCAAGTCAACAACAACTTGTTTTATAAAAAAAATTAAGTGCAGTAAAAGAATGTTCAAGAGAAATGTGTATCAGGGGATTCTGCTTCAGTGTCTTTAGAGAAGAAAAGATTAAAGGACCCATCTCTTTCTGCCTTAGAGAGAAGATGTGTGTTTATGAATACCAATAGAGCTCTGGGCCTGTGAGTGTACCTAACTGCTTCTCATATCCAGCCCCCACGACTCCCTCAACATAAATGCAGAGTTTGAACTATTCTGCTTTTTCTAGAGGCTATAGCAGAGGCAATAGTGCTTCTGAGGCCTGCTGTTTGCTTGAATGTTGATGACATTGCATCATGGAAAGGAGAAAAGGGATCCTTCTAGGTGGTCAAGCCACAAAGTGTTGTGTGCAGCTTTGTCCACACCACAGATAAGAGCAGCATGTATAGGATGATACTTAACACATGCAAAATTTTTCTTTGGTGTCTGAAAGCTGGCTTAAAACTGCTCCTGGACATGTTGCATTAGGTAAGCAGTCAGGTGATCTCTGAATCTGGCCTCCAGTATGGGCTGAGAGTCCATACCAGGGTCAGTATATGCGTTGCTACTACAGCCCAGCTCTAATATTGCTTTATAGGATTCCTTAACTGTATCGCAAAGAAGAATATAGCTGTGGAAGAGTGAAATATGTTTTCTCAAAATTGTTCAAAACAACTAAAAGGAAACATGCTGCTCCTGCTGTTCCATCATTAAATTCTGTTCCTCCCTTCCATACTGAAATGAAAATGATTTCTACTGGGAAATCAGGTTTGGTAAGAACAAGCCCATTGAGCAGACACTTCGAATATGCGGTTTTCTTGCATGTGTGTTATATCTGTAGAGGTTTTCATTATCAAAATCTGCCTCCTTATGGTTTCAGAAACACCTCTTAACACTGGCTTGCAATAAGGACTATAAAGAGTTTTTCAGACTACTGAAGCATATTACTGTGTATCTTTTTTTTAGGCTCTAGCAAAAGCATTCTTACATATCTGAAGATTTCTTGTTCAGGAGCTCTTTTTACAAGAAGATAGCTAATCAGTAAAGACATTTATGATGTCCACAATGATACTTGCTCAGCATCATTCCTTCAGGATTAGATTATGTTGTGCGCTATAGCTGAGGGAATTATGAGCAAATGCTTGAAATGCTGAAGAAAATAGTCACATGAAAATATTTACTGAAAGGAAACTCAAAATGCCTTCTAATATGTGGACAAAGCGTAAAAGTGGCAGGGCTGTCCTTTCTCATTCCTGATTTGATAGGTTAATTCCATTTTGTTTGCTAAAAAAATTGGATTGGATATTCAAAGCACCAGCAGAAATTTTGACAGCTATTAACTCTGTGGCTCTGAAATGAGTGCAAAGGCTGTAATAATCCTGACCTGAGGATCTATGTGTCTTTGCTTAGCATTCACTTTTATTATTATGAACAGTTATTGCTTACAACCAAACGTTTACTTTCAACTTAGCCTTGAAGGGAATTTTACAGGGTATTTGTTGTAGTAAGGTATCACTACTACATTGATTGCACTCCTCATTACTTAATTCCATGATAGAAGGCTTCCTTTTGTTTCCATTCTGTTTCTATAAAGTGCTTTGCCTTACTCTAAGTGCACTTTGGCTTGTATAAAGTCAGAAAAAATAATATTTAGCATATTTATTTATACCCTTTAAGTGCATTTCAATGAAATAGCTCACACCTAATAAAGGTAATGAGTTGGTTTAGATAGGCAGTAGCATTCTATTCAAAGCACATTTCAGAGTCAAGCTTGGATTTTTTTCAAGAAACTTAGCTGCACAGAGATCATTTGAGCACATGAGTTTGGTGAGTTGAGTTCATTTTATGTTAAGTCAAAGTTTGGTAAATATTCTATATGTGGTTTTGGGTGGTTTTAATAATGTGTTACCACTTTTTTTCATTAGAAGACAATGCAGTCTTTCTTTCCTCACTGCTATCACTGGTGCTGAACTTGAGCAAAGTCTTGCTTAAATACTTTGTAAACTGTGATTTTTGATGCTGCAGCTGGAACTTCTTTCATTTCTCTTGTCAAATGTTTTTGCGGAGCAGACTTAACAGTGAGCTTCTTGCTGCCTGGTTGCCAGAACTGCTGCCTCTGCAGGTCTCTAATCAAACAGCCAGGACATAATATTAATATGCATTTTTTTTTACCTTTACATTGCCAGGCTTATTTTATGCTGTAAATGAGAAAATGCTCCTTCTTCTCCTCCTTGTTTTTACTGACGCTATGGCTTCTAAAGCTTTGTTTTCATTTAGCCACAAACATGCATAAATTTAACAGATCCAGAGGGATTATAGTAATGTTTAAATATTGCAAACCCTATTTCCCTTGTGGGTACTTCCCCCTTCTTGGGAATAAATAAATCCATGAACATCTCACTCTAGATAAACAAAAGCACTATGCATTGGCTGTACACTGCAATATACTGAGGTGGCACAAATCCTGTCTGTTCAGTATGTTAAAAAGTGGATGCCTGAAGTTGTGAAGGAAATGAATATTGGAGCATCTGAAACTCTCTGAAACTTGAGTCCTTTGAAAATCCATGCAGTTGTATTCAAGTATGTAAATATATGGTTATAGGGCCTGTATTGGACTATGATAAGTATGAAGATTTGGAAAAGGTGGCTTAGGTGACTTTGATGTAAGCTCTCGCAAAAGAGCTTATTCACGTATTTATGAATTTAATCACATAAAGTCCTGCCCCTCTTTTCTGTGTATATAAAATACAAAGTGCATCTGTTTGGTTAACACTCACCACTGCTTAATATCCCTGGCAAACTTGTTCCTCAGAGCATTTGTTTGGAAATAGAAGATGGCATACCCTACTATCATAAGAACATTGGAAACCCCTCAGCCTCTGAAGAGCAACCATTTTCATGCTTGCCTTTCATTAGTGATGATATGTAAGGTCCAGCTAGCAGACTGCCAGTACTCTACTAGAAATGTCCAGATCTTAGAATTTCTGCTAATTTAATGCTGACTTGGAAAAGACAGCTATCCTGCTCTTGTAATAAAATATAAGTTCATTTATTTACTCACAGAGTTGCTTCTAACAGTATTAAAACTACTAGGAATAGCTTTCATCTTTGTAGTTATCTGATTCTAAAGTCTACTAATGTTGTTTATGGAGTATTCACCACAGTTACAAGAAAATTTGATATACAGTGACTCTACTTAGTGAGAAATTATTTAACTTTAATGAAAGTGAACCATAAGCTAACTTTAATGAACTGCTGCATATTACATGTTGCTTTGCTTCGTAAATAAATCCTTTTGCATTCAGTTATAAGTGAACATTTCTGAAATACATATTCAGATTATTAACAATTTAAGATTTCTTTTTTCCTTTCTTCTTTTTAACAATATTTTGAAGAAGCAGCCCTTAGCAAAAAGAGAGAAACATCAGTGCACTATGCCTGTAAGAACTCTCTTGAACGTTCAGTTTTATCCACTATTAAAAAACCATGTCATCAGAAGTGTTAAGGACTTGGTCCAAATCCCATTGAGCTTCCCAGAAATACCATTGCTGATAGCAGTGGATTTGAGTCAAATCTGTGCACATCTGCATTTAAGTTTTAGGTTCCATCTTGTCAGCATGGTATTCAGTTGTATTGCAAAGAAAATCTGCAGTGACAATGAAAAGTCCTCTAAATTATTCAATTTTCATAAATCCATTTTTTCTCAAGAAAGGTTTTTTGTCTTTTGGGAAAGTGGATTTTGGATGCAGGCACAAATTCCCTGGAAGACCATCCCACTCTTGAATTTCCCCAGAACACATTTGTTTTATAATTGTCTTCCCACAGCTGCATGTATTAGCTTTTGCTTGAGCTTTCTGTATGTATTTCCTCTCAACACCACATGTGAACATGACGGGGCTTTTTCCTGTTCTCTTCTCAATTCTTCCTTGTAAAACTGCACATTAGACACAAAAAGGTGAAAATAGTTCTCTTGTGTGAAATACGTGCTGTGCCACAATTTGTAGGAATTCCTGCGTCTCTGTCATAGCACAGGTCTCGGCTCACTCTGAGTTTCATCACTAGATCCTCAAGTGAGACGGGATGATCAGAGTGAAGTGGCGAAACATGCTTGTGTTCTGCCAACAGTTATTTCTTACATTAGATTACTATAGACTCTTCCTACCTTTGATCTACTGCTTCTGAGGAGGAGATGAAACACTGCTTCCCCTTTATTTTTTGTTTCCTGTGATCAGGGGTTGGTCAAGGCACTTGTACTGTACTAGGATTTTTATTTTCACTCAGTTTACAATGCGATTCATGTATGGTGGAATTCTTCAAACGAGCAAATGAAATGGATTTAAGGTAGGAAAATGGAAAATAAATTTCAGAATATCATTACCAGTGTAGGTTTGTTTAATTTTAATTGCCTATTTACGTAAACGTTTATGTCTTCTCTGATGCTAGTGTTTGGAGATCCATGACTATTGTAATGAACAAAAGAAGAACCGTAAACCAGAAGTTTCCATCGATGTAATTTCTTTTAAGCAAAGGCATGAAGAGAAAGATGCATATTATTAGGGTTACGATAGGAAAGATGCTATAAAATTGGTAATTCACCTTCTGAAAATAATTTTGTATCAACTGATTGGAATTGTTTTCAGCTAATATGTGTATTGGTGCAGCATTCCCTCTATATAGATCTGTGTCTTAAAACTAGAAAACGAGAGAGAGGGATGTCATTATTATTGCTTCCGTACCATTGACATGTCTGGTAAAATCTTCCAAACTTTGTGAGAAAAAATAGATTGATTAAGTGGGTATTTTTTACCACACAGCATGTGATCTTTTGTATTAGGACATTATTCAAAGCAGAACTAATGTGAGGAAATTTGAAGAGCCAGTATATTAAAACCAGATTAGAAGAGCTGGATGACTCTGATTGTTTTGTTCCACTTATTAATTCTTATTTATCATGAACCAGATCTGATTTTCTTACACTGTCCTCAGTGAACCGACACGTACCTTGAAATGCATTGATAGAATCCAGCTGTAAAGTTCTGTGCTGCACTTGTACAAGGATCAGTAGATAAATGCGTCTACACAGCAGTAGCTGTTAAACAGCAGCAGCACATCTTTGTGCCTTCTGGCTCCTGCCTTTTGCAGCCTGTAGAAAGGGCCCTACTAGAATTTAAATCTATCTGTCATTTCTTTCTAATGGAGCCTTTCTGAGCTGTCTGGTAGAATCATAGAATAGTTTGGGTTGGAAGGGACCTTTGAAGGTTATCTAGTCCAACCCATTCTGTAATAAGCAGGGATAACTGCAGCTAGATCACGCTGCTCTGACTGTTGCTGATGTCATGGTTCTCATGCATGTTCTTTCTTACACTTTGTGCTTCAGTGAATAGCAGTTTTTTATTTTCTGCTCTCTGAATTTTTTAGAATTAATAAGAGCTCCATGGAAGTCATATGACTGGTACACGTCTGTCTGGAGAAAAGGTTAACACATATAACGTAAAGATTAATGGCCCAATTAATTATATCCTTTGTGAAACTGTTTAAGGAAGCTTAATGGGGAGATGAGTGGAATTTCAGAGCTCCAACAAGAAACATGAATCTCAGAGGTCTTACTTTTTTAGCTAGCTGAAAAAGCATAACTATATGGGTTAAAATCCTGCTCATGCAGTGTAAGAACTGCAAATGGTGCTTGACTGGGTAAGCTCGTCAGGAACTGTGTTCAGAGTTCACACCATCAGCCTTGTAGTGCAGGGCTTTTGTTCTGTTCAGACTTCCAGCTCCTGAACCTCAATCTTCAGCATCAGTGTCCTTTCTTTGTAAATGTTTTTTATGTTCCTAATAACTAGGATGTCTGTTCTCCTGTTGCAAATCTTCAAGTTGACCTAACTAAATTGAAGTACTAGTGCACTTCCTATAATTCTAGCCATCATTTTGTATCATCCATTGCCCTCTGTTCCCGCTATCTGTGTTCTTGTGTACAGTTTCTAATTTTCTAGATTAATTGAGCAGTTATGCTCTGCTGTGATGCTGTTTAAGAGGAGGCTTTGGATGTCAATAAGTTGTGTGTATAAATTATTTAAGAGAATTGCACTTGTTTACATTACCAGCATGATTTGTAACGGTGCTGCCTTTAACAGAGATCTCACTTTTGCTGCTTGAGAGTTAGTATAGCTATGCTTTAGTTTAATCAATGCAAACTGAGCAATGAAGGCAGGCTGTCATGTCTTATTTGAAAGTAAGTCCTTAATACAAAGTATGTGGATTTTCTAGCTATTAAGAATAAGTTAACTTTTTCTGTGAGACAGTTTTCTCTAAAACGATTATCTCCCAGCTCTGATTTCATATCCTTTTGCTGCGCAAGATCAGGAAAAAATTAAATTTCTTATGTTCATGGAAGTTTATTCTGCCTGCTTGAGAATTTGAACCATTTGCGTTGAACATAGAGGCTGTAGCCTAGCAGGACACTTGAGTCTCCACTTAATTGCACACAGTTAAGCTATTCTTTGAGCCTTGGATTTATGGGCCTTAAAGCACAATTTCTACAACTTGATAAAGGGCTAATTTTGTCAGCTGTCACTAATTAGTCTGTCTCTGACAAAACACGGATACTAAAAGAAGAAAAATTCATATAGATTAAATTGCTATTTTATTACCTGGACATGTGAGGACAGATCTTGAAATATACTGATACTTACAGGTATGGCAAATAAACAGTTTCCTTTATTGGGTAGTCTTTTGCTCAGTTACATACATATATCTACATAGTTTCTAGAGAGTTGCTGATGAGTAACTGGGAGGGAAATCAAATGTGTTGGTTGAGAGTGTCAATCTGCTGCATTAAGAGTTCAGTTGAACACTGATTTCAAATGGCTGTACTTTTGCTGTGGCTATTTAGCTAGAAGCCACAGAGTTTCCTTCCCTGTGACCGACACCACCATTTCAAGTTTTCAGTTGGTAAAAAAATTTGCCTAACTCTCCTATGTGATTAAAAGAATTCTTCTGTGCAATTTCAAAAGGAAAGAGAAATTCATAAACAGTGTGAAACACCATCTTTAAGTATGTGGATGAAGCATATCTGCATAATTTGAAGTGTTTTAAGGTTGAATGCCGGCTGATGGAGACTGCCCATGGTAGTGGTAGGAGGAAGGAAAAATATGAAACTGACTTAACATAAAAGAATCCCTTAAATAATATGTGAGAGTGGAGGAGAACTTAAAATGGGCCTTCTGGGCTAGTTTCCTCTTGGAAATTGTTTTTCATCTGGATAGGATGATTATGTACATGTCATAGGTTTTGCAGATAGTTTATTGTGACTGAAACCCCGCTGGTTCAAGACAGCTCATCTTAGGGGGTGTTAGATGTCTTACTGGTTAGCAAAAAAAAAGATGGACCTCAGAAAAAAACATACACTTACTGAGATGATGGCAAGTAACATCCTGAGAAGCATTCTGAAAAGGTATTGTGATACAGATCTTACCCTCTGCTCTATCACGCAAATTCTTAAACACCGCTTTGCATCATAGTTCTTTAATCGCTCATTTAAAAGCAAATCTGAATGACATGCTGAAAGGAGCTAATTGTGATCTTCATTTTGGCTATTTTTGATTGTGTTTAATATCAGCATGTTACAACTTTCAAAAGTAATTTATCCCTTGTTTTTATACTTTGTCAGTTAGGCTTATTCTGCCATAGCATATGATGGGATGAGGTATGCTTTGGATTTACTTTTGCGTAGAGAGAACAAATTTAAGTCTGATATTTTACCGAGGCTAAAATTGCACCCAATAATGAAGCCCAACTAAAATGTGAATCAGCTTCTGACTGATTTACACCTGCAACTCAGTACTGTTTAATTAGAAGCATAAGTATCTGGAAGTGCACCTGTGCCTGAATTAAAGTTGCAGATACACGTCTGCCTGCAGAAGAAGAGGCAGACTGGTGAAATTACAGCATTTTAGCTCAGAGGCATATACAGTGATGATATATGGAGGATGTTTGAATTGCTTTTCCCAGTTCTCAAAGCAAAATATTTTACTTTTATGAGCTTTGTGTGCTTCAAACTGGATTAAATCCTGATCCTCGTCCTTTAGAAAATTTGCACAATATTTTCACCTTTTTTTTTTGTATACAGCAGGACATATAGCAAGGCCTTGTCTCCAGCTGATGGTATGTTTTGTGTATCCCTTTGCACATATTCAGCTTGCACAAGCATAAAATCTAGATGACTTATAGAAGATCAGATCAGACCATCAGTGTTCCTATCTGGCCTTATACAAAGCCTCTCCTTTTTCACTGGTATCTTGGGGCTGTCTTTTAGATATTCTGCCAATGTTTTACCCTTTTCCAAATCTTGAGACATCATTATCAACTTACGTTATAAGCAGATTCTTCTCAAAGTCTCTTACTGTCCTGGGTTCAGCAGTCACAGTCATTTTTCTCCTTCTTAGTAGCTGGTGCAGTGCTGTGTTTTTGACTTTCAGCCTGGGAACAGTGCTGATAACACCGATGTTTTTAGTTGCTGCTCAGTAATGTTTACTCTGACCAAGGACTTTCTGAGCCTCATGCTCTGCCAGGGGGGAGGGGAAGCCGGGAGGAAGCAGAGACAGGACACCTGACCCAAACTGACCAAAGAGGTATTCCATACCACAGCCTGTCATGCCCAGGATGTAGACTAGGAGTTACCCGGAAGGGCTAGATCACTGTGGGGGTCGGGCAGGGGGTCGGTGTAGTGAGCAGTTGTATTCTCTCCCCTTGTTATTTCCCTTGTCATTGTTATTATTGGTGGTACCAATAGTGATTTGTGTTATACCTTAGTTACTGGACTGTTCTTATCTCAGCCTGTGGGAGTTGTATTCTTTCAATTCTCCTTCCCATCCTTTCAGGAGCTGAGGGAAGAAGCAGGGGGAGTGAGCAAGCGGGACTGCGTGGCTGATTTACAGCTTGGCTTAAACCACGACACTTACTCACACAGAAGATACTCTAGCTGTGATGTTAGCAGTAAAATGAGAAACAGCTCTTCCATAGGCATTAGAATGAAAATGTTTAAATACCTGCAGAGCTTTGATGGTCACAGAGATAAATCTTCATGCAATTATAAATTCCTTAAAAGTAAGGTTTGCTCAGAAAAGCTGTGATGGCAAAAATCAAACTAATTAATATAGTTAATTTGATTGCAAATAATAACTCAGAGTAAACTAAATCTTCATTTTTTTAATTAGAGGTAAAACCCAATTTAGCAATCCACTGATCCTTGAGATTCCCTTGTAATAATCTGCAGTCACTGACTATTTCTGCCTACATCTAACCCAGAAATATGAGTGCACTTTACCAGTCTGCTTTTTAATGATTAGTTTATTTCATTCTTTTAGAACTTTAGATTCCTTTTGAAACATTGCTCTATGCAGTTTTCAGTGCTACTTTACGTTATAAAAATTGAAAATTTGGAGAGCTTGATGTGATTAAAATATGCTTATTTTGAACTGGTTTGGAAAATAAATGGAAAAACACAAATACTGTGCAGACTGAAATGTATAACTACAGAGGCTTTTTGTGTTGACTTTTGAGTCAGTGGCTTTCAGTAAGTGAATAACATGGCAAATGCTGGTTCCATGGTGGCATTGTCTATATGCTTCTTGGTGCACTTGACAGGGATTTTTCATTTCATGCATCATTTATAATTTGCTGCAATGATTATGCGAAGTCTCACTTCTCCTCTCTCTGTGCATATATGAATAGAAATAGCAAATATATTTTTTTAAGAAAAAGAGACTATGCCTTGTCAGCCTTCACTAAGCTTCGAGTTTTTTCCTGTGCGTCAAATTTGATGGGATAAATTGTATCAATGCAAGTCTCTAAACGCACTTATCTCTGGAAAAGATGGGAAAGAACACTAAAATAGGTGACAAAATAGTTGACAAAATCTGGATGCCCACCTACATCTTAATTAATTCAGACCTGAAAATTAAGTGCTGAGAAAATTGAGATCATGAGGACCAGCATGGTTAACAAGGATCTCCTTATCTCTAGACCTTTTTATTGGGTTCCATTTCAGAAAGACCACTAGATGATCCTTTGGCACTGATGTTGCATGATGGGCTCTTTCTGATTATGATTTAGTTTCTCATGTAAATCACTGATGTTTCAAACTTGCATGCTTGCTTTCCATTCAAATCATATGAGAAACTGTCACTTTGATCTCTCTTGTGGCTGTTTCTGTAATTCTTTTGACATCTCAATACATTGCAGAGGATTTTAACTGTCATCATTTGTGCATCTGGAAAGCAAATATGATAGATTTCTGCTCTTCTAGGTAGGTTTCGCCACTGGAATACAATTAACATTTGAAGCTGAGTATTGACAGAAAATGCATACTCATTCAGTCTTTACAGAATGTTAATTGAAAGAGCACAGAGTTTGTTAGCATTTGGTAATCCAAAATTTAGTGAAACTTTTTATTGCAAGCTAAAGTCCATTGCGGTTTTTACCGTGGATAAAAATGTACTAATTCTGTTAGTGAAAATAGTCCTTCACAGAGATGAAAGCCAAAGTGAGAATTCTTGAGATGCAAAATAAGTTGTTACCATGAAAACTAGCCATTTTTCATTGGCAAATGCAAATAAGTCTCAATAGGCAAGAAAAGATGGTGACACAGGCAGGACTGGTGGCACGAATGGCCAGGTTAAACAGAACCAATTGTATCTTTGACTTCATGTTGTTCTTAAGGTTTGTTAAGGTACTCTTGGGGACCATAAGGGAAGAATTAAGGCCACATTAACTTCTTTTCTTGGTCTGATGAATTATAAAGTTGCCCGTTTACAATTTTTAGGAAGAAAGCCCTCAGTGTAGTAATTATTCCCTTATTTCCTCCATTTACTGATTTATACAAGATGAAGTGTATTCTCAGGACTATTTGTGGCTGACTGCTTCATTCTCTGATTTTTTACTTCTGTCAGAAGCTTTTCAAAACAACATCTCCCTTTTTTTCTGGTTTTGCTCAGCTAGTTTGAGGTGCCTTGACTTTTGTGGCTGCCTAGTTTTGATTGATTCCTGGGAATGCAGCCCTCCAAACTCATTAGCTATAATTCACTACACGAACTGGTCTTTCATGTTCAACGTTTTTTCTTACTTGACTGATGTATTTCAAGGCATACCAGTAAAACTGGATAGAACCTGACCTGGTTCACTTGGCAGAGCTGATAGATGAAGGTGAAGGTGCAAAAACATCTTAAAGATGTCTCATTCTTGCCTGATTTGCTTTAGGTCAACCCCTCTGACACTGTGTGAGTTGAAATATAGCCCCTCCTCACTTCCCAAGAGGTGCACTAAAGCTACAGATGTTCACAAATAGGGGCATTATGTGGCTTTTAGTGCATTGCTGTAAGAGAATGAAACCAAGATGGTAAATTTTACTCATGCTGTCTGTATTTGGCTACTTTTCTCTTCTTTTGTCTCTTTTCTTCATGCCAAGAAAAAGGAAAAAGATTATTAAATATTCTAGTGTGGAAAAGGCTGAAAACTCCCTTTTAGTCTATATGAAAAAAAAAAAAAGTTGATTATATGCAAAAAAAGGCTTAGATTGGACAAAAAAAAAAAAGTCCTCAGGTGTCTAATAAACCCACCTTGAAACAGGGAACTCCATAGGATGCCACAGCTCACAGAATCACCTTCTCTTCATCAAACCCTTCCTACCAGTCAAAATATTAGAGGAGTTCACAGCTAGGAGCACAGCTTCTCTGTGGGCAAACAAGTTTCCTTTTGCCAGTGGAAATATATAACCCCATGATTACTCATCCCAAAATACACTGTTTTGCTTCAGTTTTAATAGAGCAGACAAAACGAATAGACAACATGTTTTAGTCATCCATGCTTCATTATGGCTTTTGTTGAATGACAAAAATAACCTGTTTAATCCATTATACTTCTAAAGAAAGTGTACTGTAATCAATATTTCAGATGTTTCAAACTTAGAAGAGCTATGGTTCTTGTTTAGAAAACATGAGGCAATATTGGAGAAATTAAATTAAATTGCTCAGCTATTTAATTTTCTTATAATGGCAGCAGAATAAGCAAGGCTTTAAAAAGTTCTATAAAGAGTGCTATGTTTTTCCAGCACAATTATAATTATGGTTGATGGATTGCCAAGGAGGCAAAGAACAGTGAATTTTCTGCATAATTTTTAGAGTTTGGATAGAAACTGGAAGCCACTAAATTATTCAGTTGGGAGAACTGTTCACTGTTAACATGTATGGATGGACAAAGCAGTCTAGACAGCACAAGAAACCCTCTTAATTTTTCCCACTAAATCAAATATTTCTTGATCTTTGGAATAAGATGTAACTAGTCCTGTGGGAACTTTTTATGTTGCTCTTCTGTGGACTTCAGACTGGGCTATTATTTGATCCTTCTGGTGCGCTCACATGCTTGGTGTGGCTATGTTTGAAGTTTTATCTGTATCACCATAGGACTTTTTCTGGCTAGCAAGCAAAGTCTACTGACCTGTTGTCATGGCAGTGCTAGAGGAATGGCTTTGGAGAACTGGCAGTGTAACTTCATCAGTTCTTGCTACCATATTGTTACTGGAAATTTCCCTAGTCACAGAGAATTTCCAAATACAGTCCCTACCCTGTTCTTTCACTGTTGTAAAGGAAATTAAAGGAGTCAAAATAATATGTTTCAAAATGTAGCCTAAATATAAAGGACAATTTTTATAGGTGCCCCAAATCTACTGAAAGTCTGCAATGATTTAGGTCCATTTCATATGACTCGAATATTCTCAGAAGATAGATATTTGGTCTTCTGAATAAAGACAACCTGCTCAAAGCAGGAAGAAGGCTGCATACATGTATATGTGCATGTGTTCTCTGCATGAGGTTTAGTTTGCTACTGTATTTGGCAGGAATAAAAGTGTTTCTGTTTGTGTATTTTAGCTGTGTACATTTTAAAGCTTTTTGCTCTAGTTTCTGATGTGTCCTCAAGATCAAATATGATGACATCTGTGATACTTGACTCATCTTGAAAGTTACTTATTCCAGGTGATTTTCAGCTGCTTCTGAGGTAACTTGTGTTATCCACATATTCATGGCCAGGGTTACCCTTGAAGGAGGAGAAAAAACATTTTCTTTTGGTAAAATAAAGCATCTTTTTTCCATCTCTTTATTTCTCAGTAGTAATGGCATCGTATAAGGTTTAGACTTAGGTTGATAGAAAGAGACATTCATGTAAGCTTGTCTGTAATGCTAGTACAAGACTCTGGAGAGGGACAGAAATTAAATATGTATAAACATGCAGCATTTTAGTTTTTATGAATTATTCTATTCCATTGTGTTTAGCTTTGTTAGCAGCATTACAAATCAGAGAATCATAGAACTGCATGACTAAAAGAACATAAAAAATTATACATCCCACTGTATTAACATAGAAATACCTCAAGAGACATTTATTTTGTCTACTTAGCAAATAGTAACTTAAGCCAGATATTGCTGACTATACAAAACAACTAAGTATATTCATCATTCTCTGTCTGACGATAGACAATTCAGTTTTGACTTCACAAGTGTACAAATACATGTATTGATTGTCATATTTCACAATTAAAACTTCTGAGAATGTGAAGAACTATAGAGTGCAAGATTTTATTCAATATCTAGTGCCTATACTATTGGCATGTTTTAGTAATGTATTTTGCCTTGTATGAGATGAGGATGTTCTTCTATTTTGAATAATTCATAAATCAAATAATGTTCATAATAGAATTAATATCAGTGCAATTCATCATCTCCCAAGTTCCAAGTGCACCAATTCATCAAAGCAACAATCTTGTTGGGTACTGTTCCTAATAAATAATTATTTCTGCATCCAGTCCTGAAGGGCTTGTGAGAGGTTACTTGCTGATTCATCAGTGTTAATGTTGAGGTAATCCTTTTGTGATCTTCAACATGATTGTAGTTTTCATCTGGGTGGGGTTTTTTCTTCATTTTTTTTTCCACAAGAACAAAATTTACATGTTTTGTTTCATTTATTGTTGACGAAAGAGATAGGGATTACTTGTATGAACTTATTACGCGTATCCTCTAAATAACTTGTATGGATAAATGCCACAGATTCATCTGCAAACTCCTTCGTGTAAAGTAAATCTTTGTTAGTATTTTTTGGGTGCATGTAGTAGTTCAAAATTATACTTACATTGTTAGGTCAGCAGCACAGGATTTAAGAGCTGGAGGTTCAAGTCATTCTCATTTTGATTCAGAGACTTCAAATGCTGAATACACACCCCCACCCCCCACCCGCTTTATTATGTTAGCACACCCTTTTCAGGAAGTGACATTTAAAAAAAATTGCCAATCTACTCTGTTTGTCTCTGTTTACAAGCTTTTTTAATGGTGGTTTTGGAGGGGAATAAGGGAAGGAAATGCAATAGACTTAGATACACAGCTCCTGGTGACTTGGAATTACACGAGCAAGCTAAGTATTTGGTACTAGTTGATGCCTGAATAAATTGAAGCACGAGGGTATATAATGTACTTGAGAGTAGTCATCAAATCACAAGTGGTACCTTCAAATCCTGAAAAGCTGCGTGAGAGTGAACCATGTCCATATAACTTACAGAACCAATCAAACAATAGATTTTTTTTTTTCTTTGTTAATTGGCATTCTTGAAAAGTAGTTCTAGCAATTGGAATATTGAAAAGAGCATTTAAAACTAGATTTAAACTTTACAGCATGATAAACATACTTTGTATTCCACCTGTTTTAAATCTTATTTCTTTTACAAGGACCTTAAAAGAAAATTCAGAGAGAAAAATCATACTGTGTTTCATATAACAAATATTTTATTTTTGCAACATTGAAAAATGTTGTTACTCCTTTTGTTTCTAACCTCAGCGTTTGGTGAGTTCGACTGGAATGTGTGGCAGTGTTAGTGTTGTTAAATATGCATTTCCCTCAGTCAAAAACTAAACCTCTGTTCAACCCTTATGTAATATTAGTACCGATTGCACTGCATCAGGTTTTGGATCAATCCTTCAAAAATTCATTGTGTGCATCAAGCCTGTTTCTGGCAATGGTTTTATGCCTGTAGGTGTATGATTAGCAATTAAGTCATTTGGCCCTGAATCATAAAGCAGCTTTTATTTTTTCTGATAGGTGTGCTGATGTGTTCAAGGACTGGTGCAGTGTGTGCTTTGAAGGGGCTGTTACCCACCATGGTACAGCTCATGTTTCTTTGCACAGTTCCTCTGGTTGTCAGTGACTTGAGGGAAATGAGATATTCTGCAGTAACTGAGAAAACACTACAGTATGCACAATGACACCTGGGTAATCAAAACTGCCTCCATCAAATTGCAGGTGACATTTTCATTAGTTCAACAGCTTCTGGGCTTTGATTAGGAAATGCCTGCTTGAAAACAAAAAGCAAAAAAGTCATATCGTCTCATAGTTGCATTACAGATGTGGCACTTTCTAATGTGCTTTTTGCCGCCTGCCTTAGTACTCATATGGCAGCTGACAAAGTATAATTTTGGACATTATTTGGGTAAGTGTAGAGATACTTCTAGTAATAAACAGGGAAGATTTTATTGTGGGGCTGTCTGTAGACTACAAGTTCATATTAATGAACTTTTATGGGCATTATATAAAACATATAAAAATGGACATTGCATAAAGTATAGGAGAAAAATATAACTAAAAGTTTGTATTAATATTTCCAACTTGTGTTCAAAAGACAGTTTCACTGAACTTTATGATTTAATTGCCTGTGAAGTGTAGCAAATTTTGAATATGGAACCAATATAAACCATAGGTGGGTCCAGACAGGTGCAAATAGATTATTTCTCTTTAGTTTTGCGTGCATTTGTTAAAATCAGCTTTGAGAATCGCCTATCACTTTGATCGATAACATGAAAGTGTGATGTTTCTTTTCCATTAATTGTATCTTTGTGTACCTAAAAAGCCTTTTTCTGCTGCTTCCTGGTCCAAATGATGACTTAAGATTTGCTGTGAGTGGGTCACATGAATAGTTGTTACACAGTTTTCTTCACAATATCCTTTTATGACTTCCTCTAAGAAGATTCAATCTCAAAACAGTCTGCAACTGCTTAATTACTCAGCACATATCTGTGAAATAGTTTAGTATTGTCCCCACTTTACATTTAAGACAACGGATCCTACTTAGGTCTTGACACTGGGATGCTCAGAAGCAATTCAAATCAGAATACATGTGATTCTTCTCATCACAGGGGAGACAGTCACTCTTCTCCCTTTCCCAGAGCCAAAAATTAAATCAAGATAGGGATTTGAACTTTGGGCTCCTTCAAATGATGATTCTGTTCCTCAGCTCCTTGGCTATTCTGGGCTGATGCTCCCATAGAAGCTGCTCTAATTTGAATAAATAATTACATATTAATTAGAGCAGAGGCAGACAGTCACAGCCCGTTTGATTTGAATAAATCAGCATTTTCTTGTGAAATAAATTTATTCTAAGTAGGAAGCTTTCTGTTGCATTGAAAAGCAGGCTGATTACCTAAATGTAAATCAAAACCTATATGAAATCTCTAAAAAAGACCACAGACAAATAAAAGAAGAGGAAAACAGTATTTGCATTTCTTTTTTTATCAGTTGTAAAGCATCTGTAACTTGGGTTTCACAATTCTGCATTCCTGATGTAAATTTGCAAAGTCAAAGACAAGACACTTTGAGGAACAGCGGAATACATTACAACCTGTTGAAAACTGAAACGGCTGAGGAGCAACGTCTTAATGTGGAGTTTGTAGGAATTATTTGTGGTTTTTCTGTAGCTCTCAAATGGTCTTTAAGCAAAATCTGTTGATGGCTTTTGGTAGTGGACAGCTTGAAGAAAAAATAAATGAGAAAACAGGCTTTTAGAAAAAAAGACTTTATAAAGCGTTTCTGCAGTAGAAATGGTAATTTCTTTAATAAGACTAATTTGTCTTATGGAAGTCTTTTGCTTGGATTTTTGTTTTATTATTTTTTGCGACAACCTAGAAAAATGTGAGCTATTGTAACGCTTTAGAGGTTACAGGGAGCAGGAAGACTGACTTCAGTTTTGTCTTGGGAGGGAAATCCAGAGAATATCTCAGCTGTTTCTGACAGCTGACCTCTCTGAGCAGCAGGGTTGGGTGAGTGCTTGCAGCTCACAGAGCATCATGACTAAGCAGTGATAGAGGTATCATCGGTGATATTCTGATGTCTACTGCTTGTAATACACCAATTCATCATTTTGACACGGCAACAGTAATTTCAATTAATTTTGCATTTTGCAAACAGTTTTAGAGCTGTCACTCTTCTGTTTTGACATTTTCAAAATTGAGGAGTTCTAGGTTTTTGTTTGAAAGAGGTTATCTTTCAGAAAGCCAAAGTAATTCCTAGTTGAAAAATATGAAGGAATAACATTAAATGGAATACAAAATATTAAACCCAAGCAATTCAGAAGAGCCAGCATAGGTTTTCTTTTTTTTTCAGCCTGTGAAATATTTTTAACCTTTTATTTTTTCTTTCCACTCTGAGAGAGCAAAAAAATTGAAAAACTCTAAAAACTCTCCTAAGTCAAATATTTTTCCAGCCTGTTTCAGAAGCACAAGGT
>WYDI02121302.1:15394-63101 GCA_009867235.2 Psittacus erithacus | reverse complement strand
GAGAGCAAAAAAATTGAAAAACTCTAAAAACTCTCCTAAGTCAAATATTTTTCCAGCCTGTTTCAGAAGCACAAGGTCTCCTCCTGTGATGATTAATTTCGCAGTGGGAACAGCCCAGTTCACCTCAATTTGAAGCACTACAGAGAGTGTGTTGGAATACTAAACTTCAATTTGCAACATTGGCGAAGTGTTTGAGGTTAGAAGGGGCTGGTGTAGGCGCATTCTCTTCTCTGGCCAGACATAGTAATGAGGATAGAGGCAGCACTTTACGGTAGAGAAATCAAGCCTATGTGGTACAGAACTGTCAAGGATGATACAGCAAGGCAGAAATCGAATGTGGTGTGGGACTGAAGAGCTCAGGCCACTTGCTTAGCTGACCTCTAGCAGAACTGAATGACTACAGCTGTTTTTCTGTTTATTAATCCTGTATACTTATAAGCTTACTTATACATTTATGCATATCGTGAAGTGTTTCTCCAAAATACTGCATGCACATAAAGTGGATGAGCTCTTCAGACCTCTTATGACAAGATGGGGCATGATTAGACGCTAGAGCAATGCTTCATTTGCATGTTAAGCTAACTACAACTGGAAATTGTTCTCCATGTGGCTGGCTTAACAATTCCAAGGGGTTTTACACCCTGTTCAAAAAGAAAAAGAGGTTTTTTTGTGACTGAGGTTGCATGAATTTCAGAAAAGGTGCCTTATAAGAAAGGGTAACTTATCACAAAGGCTGCATATTTCTCCTCCCTGAATGCAAACATCCACATTCTTCTGTGTTTCAATGCTGTATAATTTTTAAAATGCCACATAATGTGCTGCTTATTTTTCTACACAACATAAAGCATTTCCATTAGTGCTGGTCAAGCAGGAAGAATGGCGGTACTTTGTACATTAAATTAACTCTAAATTTTAAAAGTCCTCCATACTTACCTGACTGATACTGAGAAGACACAAAGTCGAAATGGTTTATGAAAACAAGTAGTGTCAGTCTCATTATACATCTTCTGGTGCTGACGTTCTCAGTATCTTAACTCTGATTCAGCTCATAGTCCTGCCTGAATCATTTTGATAAATGAGTCTGACCACCTTAGCTTTAGAGTACAGCAGATTTGGGTCTGGATATCTGGGTAAAATACCTTTATCCTGGTACTGAAAGATAATCTGGAGCAAGCATATTTAATCTGGAAAGTAGCCTGGGCCTAGTCAAGAGGTGAATAGTGAAATCTGGGGGTGTTCTTTCTGCAGGCTGGTTTATTTCTGAGCTTATTTGGTTCAGTTTTCATTGTCCATGGATATAATAACCACTGATTTGTGAGATTTATCCTACAAAATGTTCTTTTTTTCTTGGCTTTTCCTCTATTTGTGCAAAAGGGTATCATAATTCAGTTGACTTAATACACAAAGTGTTCAGCTCACTCATGTGAGTGCAATATAATCTGCCAACATAGACAGGGATACTCTCCTCTGGACAAATACTCCATCATTTATCCTGGGGCACCAGTCTCTTGGCAATGATATGATCATTTAATAGCTGATGTCTTCAAGCAGGTAGGCTTTTAATGGCCCATGGGTTGCTGGCATGAATCTGGCATTTTTATCTCTTTACTAATAGTTTCTTCCTCCATGATGTGTCTTATCAATTCCTTGTCCCGTGGAGAGGACAGAAATCTCTTCAGCTGAAGCTTTGATGGTCTTATTTGTCCAAATTTGCACTTCTGTCAGACTCTTGGCTGCAGCTCTAAATTTCGTATGTGAGGCTGTTATGATCCATTTAAATGCCTTTGGGGATCTCAACAAGCTTTTTGAAAAGATTAATGACTTAGCTGTGTTTTTTATGATAGTGTTTCTAAAGAAAAGCCTTCATACCTAATAAGGTTATTTCTACAAAGCAAAATTTGCATTGCTCACCATAAAAGACAAATAGATTGACTTGAACTACAAAACATCTGAAGGTTTGTTGCCCATTTTTGTCTTTTGGAGATCAGTTTTGTACAAGAAAAGGAAAATAAAGAAGAGAAAAGGGAAATAAATACAAAATGCACCAGCTTGAAAATCACAGGGGAGGAAGGACATGGATGTGAAGAATATTTTAGAATCTTATACCACATGGGTATACCTGTGTTACTGTTGCTGCCTAAACTCCTATGCTTTATAGTTGGACATGAGTAAAAATAGGAGTAATTTAAAATAATGCTTGAACCTTCATCAGATTTATTCAAGATTTATGGAAGTGGTTAGGAAAAGATTAACTGGGTCATTAGCTCGATAGTGTTTCCTAATGTAACCACCAGACAGAAGGCTGGAAAGAGAGAGGTTACATTTGTGCTTTTGTTAAACCATTTACCTAGTAAAGCACAAATTTTAAAGTACAGTGAAACTTGTGAAACTCTTCAGTGAGTGCTAGTTAAACACCTGTAAAACCTCAGGGATCATCTGGCATGCAACAACTGTATTTGGCTGAAATTTGACCAATACCTGTTCCGATTTTCAAAATGTGACATGTGTTACCTAGTGTAAATCTTCATTTGTTGTGAAGTTGAGTGACCTATTGTGGCAACAGCTTCATTTATTTGTGGTGCCACATTAATCAGATCAGACTTAATGGCCCTTACTTTCTCTAGTACTCTCCTTTTTGTGTTATGTATTATTAGAATGACCATTTAATGAGATTTTTCCTTTTCAAACTTCAGGGAGTCTAACTTAATAGGCAGGTTTTATTAGCACTTCTTTTAAACACATCCTACAGGTGTATTCCTGTAGGACTAGTAGACAAACATGGAATTAGAAAATTGACAATTTAACCCAAAAAGAAACTTAAAAGGCAAAAAAATACTTTTAGATACTGTTATCATGTATTATCCTCACTTTAAGTATATGAAAATGCTAATAAAATTTCTCCTCCTAAATCAATATGTGTTAGAAAAAAATGCCTACATTTGCAAGTAAATGAAGAAATAATCCTGATTATTCAGATATAAACCAGAGTAGAACAGATACACAATTCTGTGATGTCTATTGCTTTCTTTCCTAAGTTACATTTCTTATTTTCTAAACAAATAATTTATTTAAAGTGCATAGTCACTTCTATAATCATCTAATGGTTATTTCATCTGAGAAATGGAAAAATTATAATATCAACTATTGAAAACATCTTCCAGTATTTTCAGAGTAAATCTGTTTGGAACCTAACACATTGTCTGACTCTAGATGTTACATGTGGTTTTTTTGATTCGGTGCTACAAACACTAGGTGCAACAGAAAAGAGAAATGTGGTAACAGACTCTCTGATGATATCGCAAGCCACTTTCCACAAATGCTGACTATGCCTGGAATAAGACTTTGCCAGATGATGAACAGATTTAACAGGAAGACACAGATGTCTGCCTGGAGCAAGCAGTGAACAGCCATTGAGTCCTGTTTACTGTGTGCTCCAGTCAAAGGGCAGGAAACATCTGGACAGCTGTGCAGTTTGCCCAGGGCACTCTTCTGCAAGGCCAGAGTGGTGGTTGGTGTGGAAAACAGACTCCTTGGAGCCCTTGTGAAGTAAAACATAATCACATTTGCATTTCACAGGGACGCTGCAAACCTGGGATACCACCACCAAAGGCTAGAAATGCATCTTAATCGCATCAGTGATTCTCCAGTCTGTTCCCCCAGTGAATGTTGGTCAGTATTAGGTGCTAGGAATTTATTTGCAGTTGTTCTACTGTAAATACGGGCTTCTTACAAGATCAGTGGAAAACAGAGCTGCTTGGCATGGCTTCTTCTGACACCTGCAAGGGGAAAGCCTTTCTCTGAAACCTCCTGGCCCAGAGATGCTTGTGAGTTTTCATGTAAACTGTCTTTGTGGCAAAGCAGTTGATGCTTGTGTGTAGAAAGCTGATTTTTAAAGGTCAGTACCTTTCTATTTTAGTCTTACGGGACTCATTTTATGATGGCCAGGGTTCCTTTTGGTTTTATATGTGGCTATCTGTACATAATTTTCTAATGAAGGATCTCAGCATAGTTTTTAATCTGAGTCCAAAACCGAATGAAGTGAAGAAACTGTATTATTCATCAAGATGATGCCAAGGTCACAGAAAATTGTCTATACAGCTGCTTATGTGAATTTTATATCAGTCTACGTTTTCAAT
The DNA here is from genome assembly GCA_009867235.2 of Psittacus erithacus. NCBI lineage: Eukaryota > Metazoa > Chordata > Aves > Psittaciformes > Psittacidae > Psittacus > Psittacus erithacus. The sequence continues at coordinate 58,965 of WYDI02121302.1, read as the reverse complement.
TATTCCTGATTTGTAATTTTGTCAAGATAATTTCTCCCCTGAAGTACAGTGCAAATTTACAAGAGCGAAAGAGGAGTACACAAGATCCACCTCTCAAAGTATGGGGAATAAATTAAGTCTTTGGTTTTGAACCTTTTGCATTATTTATCTTTTTTTGGAAAAACAAAAACCCAAACAGCAATGAATAAAACCTGTTTTCTGTACTCCTAACACTTAAAGGTTACTTGTGTGTTTCTCCTTCAGGGTTACCATGGTGATGAGAGTAATGTTAAAGCCTAGCTAGGCAGGTACTAGATTAGTCTAAAATCATTTATCCTTCTTTTCATCTGCAAAATGCATGGCCAGAAGATGAATAGCATCATTCATAGCACTTACTCCTTCGACAGGCTGCTGTAAGCTCAGCTCCAGGAGTTCACAGTAAAACATGGGTAGAAATTTTTGCAGGCCTAAATTGAACTGCAGAAGGAGGTTGGCTTTCAAAATATGTCTAAAATTACAAATATATCACTGGAATCAATAATAAAACTCAACAACAGCAACAATAAAATTCCCAGCTCTACTCTATCTGCTGAAGAAGAAACTGGAGGGGGGTAAATATGCAGGCAGAGGAAGCTGAATGATTTCTTTTTTAGTGATGCTGAAACTGTTACTTACTGCAATGCCTCATTAGCTCTCTGAGGCAGGGCTCTCCCAGCTGCATAGGCTGTTTCACAGACTTCATGCTAGCTGTCTCTAATAAAGTTGCCCTGTTGTGTTTTTGAGCTCAGGTGTCTCCATCTTTCTCTGATCCACTTACTATACTGAGTAATGTTACTGATCTGCCAAAGAGGAACCACAACCATACAGTCCTATACAAGTCAGCCTTAGGAAAACTTCAAAATACTCTTAATTTTTTTTGCTGTGCTTCAGGGCAGCCATTTGTTTCTGCATCAGGCAGGTGCTTGTCTGCCATGCTCTCGAAGACCTTCAGAAGATAGTTACGGCTGCGTTATAGATTTAGGTTGGAATTACTCTTCTGATTTTGGCTTTCTGTTTGAATACAACTTTTAATTTAAATGTCTTTGCAATATACGTTAACACATTAATTTCAATCTTCATTTAATAGCAAATAAGTATTGTAATCTGTTTCCTAAATGCCCTCCTCCCCTAATTATTTTACTACTTCATGTATTAATTTCACTTCATGAACTGAGATTTGTATTGGTATCTTAAAAATGTATTTTGATGTATATAGCCTGGGGTGCTTTATTTAATTGTTTAAAAGTAACTTCTTTGTGGTATATTCCTCTTAAGCAGAGGTGGAAAAATGTTATTGCTCTCCTTCATAGATTTTTTTGTTTATAGCATATGCAGTCAATGGATATTTCTAATGTCTCTTTGTCCTGGGCTCAGCAGTAGCAGTCATTTTTAATTCCCTCTTAGTAGTTGGTGCAGTGCTGTGTTTCTGACACAGTAAGTAGATTACTTGATGCCAGCTATTTAATTTCAAATATCTCACATTTTCTTACTTAGGATCATCAACATTTTTTTACATTAATTAACTGCCATTTCCAATCTTTTTAGTGAGGCACGCTTCTGCCTACTCGGGGCACAATTAGTCACTGCATTATTATAGATTTAAACCAGTTTAAGTGAATAAAAAGTAATTTGCACATTTTGAACACAGTTACATTTTGTTCTGAATACTTTTACCCTGAAGGTTTGCTTTCAGTTTCACATTAAGACACTTTTGTTTTTCAGAGTGGGATAGCTAAGGCTTATGCAGTTGTTTTCTTATTTTAGATCTTGAATTACTTGAAAAACTATGCTTCCACTTGACTGTTGACATCCTTCTTATCCACTGATAAAAAAAAAATACAATATAGCAAGTAAAACAATTCTGAAGTAATGTTAAGGGGTGTAATAAGCTAATTAACATACATAGTCTATCTACTGTGCTTGTCATTGGAAGCATGAGATGCGTATTCAGTGTCACAGTGCGTGATGCAGTACAATCACCACTTCCAGCCTCTTAGTCAAATATTTTTTTTATCAAATCATGTTTTTTGATGTTTGATTCAATAGTTGACTGCGGTGATGATTTTGGAAAGACTTGTGCATCCAAGGTTGGGAGGATGAAAGGCTGAAGCTGCATGTTTGAGGCACGGTTAAGGTTTTGTTCCGTTATCTTGGGATCTAGCTATTACTAATCCTAACAGAAGGTAAATTTATAAACAGTAGAGTATCTGCCCTGATGCAACTTGAAAGTGAAAAATAAAGTATGGCTATGCTATTTTCTAAACCATTTTAAAACCAGGAGACAATGGAAGCACAGTAAAGAAAATAATTGGCTAAGAAAAAATCTCTTGAGCTTGGGGAAGAGCACTTTCTCATCAGGAAACAGGTCAACTCTCTTTTTCAACTTTTAATGGGATTGTAAAATGAAAGGGGACTTGCTTCCTGACCCCTATTCATCTTTCTTATCTGTGTTTCTTTTTGCTATCTTCCAAAGCAAGCTTTGCCTCTTTTGGAATATTAACCTTGATTGTGCAGCAAGAGATACTTTTCTCCTTCTTAATTAACTATTAGACGTGTATTCATATCATAAGCAGTCATGAGCTAAAGTTACAAATATTACAGGATTTTTAATATACTTCTTAGAAAGGCTTATTTTATTATAAAACTTTCCCAAAATGGAAGACTGTAAGAAGGATCTGTAGTGGACATGAAAGAGGGTTACACTAAGACATGTGAAGTGAAGCTTTTACACTTTATTCCCAGGTGATTGAGTATTTCTTTGAGTAATGTCATAAAGATAGAACTCCATCAGCAGGGAGTTTAAATATATTTCCATTTTGTTATGCTTAAAATATAAATAAGCAAAAAGACTTTCACAAGTATATATGAATTTCTCTTGATTTGTTCATTTGTTCTCATGCAAATGATAAGCCTTCATGAAGGCTTTTCCTTTTATTAGTGCCATCCTAGGGAGCTGCTGTTTGCCTTTCCATTTGCCTTCTTTGACAAGAAAAGTCAGTGGAGCTTCTGTCAGTATCTCTATCGTAGTATTCTAAATTTTCCTGAAGTAAGAGTCAGCAAAACATCAGATAACAAATGCCAATGAAATGCCTCTTGCGAGGCTGCCAGCCCTTCAAGTCTTTCACATGCTCCATGAATTGAATGGGATGAGCCCTGAGCTACCAGGACTCCAAAGAAGGGCTAACTTTAAAGGAGCACCGTTTGCGTCGCCAGTGCTAGAAGTCTGTGCATCACTTTCATTCCCCAAACGTCATTTTAATGATGTAACTGCTTTTGAACAGAGGATGTCTCCGACTTCCTTTTTTACTTCTACTGCAAAATCTGCTTGCATCTTTTGAAATTTAAAATTGTTCAGTCTCAACTTGCAAAAACTTGACCTTGCAAAACTTTACTAATGCAAATAGTCGCAATCATAAATGCAGAGCTGTTTGTTTGCATGATTATCCTTCATATGAGTAGAAATATGCAAGACTGATCTTTAAAACATGCTCTCTGCGCCATCATAACTTAGGGAAGGGTAGTCTGTTTTTCCCTTCTAATCTAGGTGTCAAACAGTTTACAGTATGAATTAATTGCTTTCCTTTTTTTCAAAAAATAAATCTTAATAATTTACTTGTTTTATTTTGAAAAGATATTCTAAATATGGAATGTGCTTTTACGTGAAAAATTTAGTGAGGCTGTTTAATACTGTAAATGCATTCGCTGTGTGTCAGCAGCACCCACATTAACCCAGCAGACTGAAACAGCTCCATCCATTGACTCAATGGGCTGTGAAATAAAAATGTTCTCTCCATAAGCATTGACATGCTAGACCTCAGTGGATTGAAGCTCTTGTGATGAGTTACCAAGTGAATGATACTCTAATATGACCTTTTTCAGGTCCTGACACAAGAGATTTACAGTAGCAAAGAAATAGAATGAAGCTTTATTTTGTCAGGGTTCTTCAGTTTAATGTATATGTGATAGTTAAAGTAGTTATATTTTGAGGTCATTTCAATGCTGTTCAATCTTCATGCGTAATTTTCAAAAATATCTTCTTTTTTTCTTTGCTGGTGTGGCTAAATTGGGTGGGTGTTCAGTAGATATTTGGGGGACAAACATTGCTATTGCTCATTGCTAGAGCATTTTACGTGCTCCACCTTTCCGTCAACAAGTAGTTGCTATCTCTCTGCAGGACATGTTTACAGCCAGGGAATGGATTGAATGAGTTCTATTCACATTTCAGTGTATAGCTGTCTCAAAACTGCCAGGTGGGGTGGTTTGAGTGGCTGACATGGCACTGTGAAAGATTAGGGAGTAATGTGTGTCTCATCCTTTTGTCTGAACCCTGGCACTGATAGTACTTAGCTTCTGCAGGGGACTTTTCCATGTGCCCTAGAAATAAAAAGTCAAATGTGTGCTGTCTTTTGAAAATATAATCTTCAGATTTATTCTTACTCTCAACCAGAGCTCCAAACACTTGATTCAGTTGTATCTATCCTTCCTTTCTCTCCCTCACTCCCTTGGCTGCAGTACTAGCCTGTCTGAAGGTAGAAATGTGTATGCAAATAATGCAGCAAATTGTGCTTGATGCAAAGCACATTTTTCTGTGGGTGCCAGGCATTTCTCAGACAACTTAGCGAGCACAGCGTTGCTTCATGAAGAGAGGTGAGTATTTCTTGCTGGAAAGATTAATCCTTGCCCTTCTTGCGTGCAGTTGTAGTCTCTCTGAGTCATTCTCAGGCCACTTACTGTGATGGACTTATGCACCCATAACAGTATCTAAATTCAAGGAACTGGGGAGAACTTTGGATAGCCTGCTACTCCTGAATAGACAATGCAGGGAAGCTAAGTTAGGCACTCTGAAGTGTCTGCATGCTCCATTTTCTAAGGGACTTTAGATGATTTGGAACTTTTTCCAGGTTCATGGGTTATGACCATGTTGCCAAAGGCTTTTCTTGATATACATATCCTATGGCTCTGCTTACCTCTGTTATTCCTTGTTGTTGCTTCACTCCTTGTGGGAAGGACAGGAAGATTACGTATGTTACCGCTAGAAAGCTTACCAGTTCTTTTTGCCCTCCAGATAGGGTGGCTACTGTTTACTGTAATATAAAATTAATCCAAAGAATTTAATTTAAAAGTCAGGAGGGCCCTGAAGATACCAAATCTTTCAAGGCCAGGTTTTCACATTTCAGCTTCTGAATTGCAGGTTATAGACTGGTAGGTTAGAAAAGATCATAAGTTTAAGTTGGACGAGGCACTCAGTGCTACACTGTGATTCTTACTATGTGTTCAAAATATGTATAAAGCTGCTAGCACATATAAGAGCAGAAGTCCACTTGGGTTTGCTTGTTGCCACCTTCAGTTGCTTGCTTTTGACTGGGTTTCATTTTGATGGGATTGTCATGATGACGCTGACAAAGCCACAAGACCAGTTCTTGAAATCTCCAAAAGGAGCTGCTGGGACAGAGAACTCTTCTGATTTCTGTTTCTGCTACTCTGCATTTTGATGTCAATCATAACCTGTACAGCTAGACCTGTACTGAGTCTTGCTGTGCACCTAAGACAGTAACAAGGCATCCTGATGAACTCTTATGCTGCACTTACACATGCTGACCCAGCTCACAGGTGAGTCTGTTCCCACCCACTGTGGCCAAGGAACGTGAGTAATCTAGATCTGTGGAGCTCATATGCCCCTTGAAAACCTGCAATAGTAAAAGTTCATCTCCAGACAGAGTCTTATCATTTGCTTTATGTATTAAAAATAAAATATATATTTTCAACAACTATATGGCTCCCAAAGGCAAAATCCTTTTAATCCAGATATGAGAATGATATGAAATACTGCAGAAAGCTGGCCATCAGATAAGAAAGCTGTATGTTTTTGTGTTAGTAGATACAGCAAGAAAGTGGCAATTTCTCCGTATGCCTGCTGCTAACCTTCTACCCTGGAGGATAATTGTTTATAATTAGGTCAAAGAATAAAAGAGATCTCACTATTTCCTTGTCAATAAACAAGTTACAGAACTTTTCAAAAGGATGCTGTGATTTTAACAGATTTGTTGTAAGCCAAGTTTATACATAGCTAAATAATGAAAAACTTCATGAGCCAGACCAGATAAGTAACTTTGGAGGGAGATGAGTCCTGATTGCTAACTTCTCCGCAGCATCTCCATACCCATGGAGGCTGCAGCTTTATATAATGAAAAGTAGGAGATAACAAGTCAGCTTGCTGTGGAGATTAGAGATTATTTTATTAATTTAAAAATTATAATGTCTTAAATTTTATCTGCTATAAGTTGAATGAATCAAACCATGATGCAATGAAGTATTAATAAGCTTTCAATTAAACTTTGCCACAGTGTTCTTACCCAGTTATTCTTTTCACTACAAGCTAGAAGGAACTCTTTTTTTATAGTAGAGCTGTAAATGTTGAACCACAATTGCCATGTTATAATGTGATGATAATATAATGCACATTCTGCAAAATATCTGTAATTTATGTATTGTGTGAGGCATCATAATGGCTCCTCTAGTATTGTACAGCTTTAAGTCTTTATTTATATGGAAGTTATTTCTTAGCATTCATGTTATTCAAACAGTGATTTGTATTTGATATCACACTGTGTCTGCTTTTGATTATATTTTACAATAAGATGCAGCAGGATTAGTTATCAGATGATGCTTAATTTGCATAATAACCTAATTGAATCTTCTGAATTTGGAAGCAATCATCCTAGAACCTTGTTTTTGAAAACACATCGTCCCACAAAACAAGTCCCATGTTTGATCGTGCATGGACAAACACCATGCAAAGGGAAGAATTTCCTGGAATGTAGGTCAATTCAAAGCAGAATTTATCAAGTATCATCTTCAGTAAGTTCCTATATGAGTTGTGAAAGGAATAAATTTTTGATAGGTGGCATAGAGTAACAACAAATTCCAGAATGTCCATTTTAAATTGACCATAAAAATTTCACCTTTCCTGAACTCTTGCTTTAACCAGTGTCCCTAATTTAAAATGGAACTCAATTTCTGTGAAGTACATTTTATATATATGTATACATACACATGTGTGAATATATGTTACATACTTACATGTGTTTGTGTGTATTAAATTGGATATTTATATGCATATTGTGTATACTGGATGTATACATAAAATTTCTCAAAGTGTATAATTACCAACTTTGGAAATTGTTATGCTGTGATTTATCTGATGTGTGACATCTGATTTTGGGACCTTGAGAATTTTCCACCTCTTTCCCTGCAGTCTGACCAATAGTTTCACGCTGCTCACTTGTTAATTACAGGGTGTCATCATCACCCTGAAGTAGTTTGTACAGGCTGGCAGTTACTCTTATACTCAGTGTGTCCTCACAGCTGCTGGATCTAAATCCACTGCAAATAGCAATGGTGACAATGGGTAACCCTGTTTAATGCTTTTCTGTCATTTGCAACACAATATAATTAACATAAAAAAATTTATTTGAGAGCTATTATACTTGTAGTTTTCACTGTTCAATGACCGCTCTGCCTCTGAGCCAAGTGCCAGGAGAATCTAACTCAATATGCAATGCTCCCTCATGTTTATTCAGGTTAGATTTTGTTTGTGTGTTTTCTTTTGGTGTTATTATTCTCTTTTTAGGAGGGTAAAATATAAGGTATAATTTAAAATAGTTTTAAATACACACCATAAATATGTAGTATAAAATATATTCATATGTATATGCATACATCCAGAGTTAGGCTTCTTGAACATCCTTTCTATTGCAGGGCACTTCAGACCCATTTCACTTTGAATTTTGCCCGATGTGATCAGTTTTGATCTTTCATATACAGTTACAGGGCCAATATGGCAACATAAACCCCATAATTTTAAGGTCTGCTTAAACAAACATGCATCAATCACAATACTTAAAATGCTTTAAATGGGTGCTATTTCTCTAGCGGCTTCTGTAAATTTGTATTTTGTATGGAGGATTGAAGTCTACTTCTAAATAACTAAGAATTAACAAAATGTGACAATACACAATTTCTCTGCAGTCGTAGAGTAACTCATATTTAAATTGTGTTGAGGATCATCTACTGTAATATATATGGACAGCACTGTTTCTGTAAATACTCCTTGCTAATCTCAGGGACCTAGATCAATGATTTCTACTGAAGAAAATCACTAAGGGTTTAGGGCAAATCAGACTTCACTGCTATTCACCTGGTACTGCTATCTCAAGACTCTTGTCAGACTGTCTATGTAATAGAACAGGCAAAAGATTTATACTCTTGATTCAAGTCCCGCAGATCCCTTTAAGTTTTTATTGAGATATTGTCTCTCTCTTATTCTCTTATATTTCTGAGGAACTGATCTAAGCTGATGGAACCAAATTTCTACTAAGCACTGGAAAAGCGCAGCTAGTGAACACTCCCTTCTGAAAATCAAATGCCTTACTGTGCAAGGCGAATGCAAAAGATGTAGTCTTGCAATTAGGGCACTGCATTGGAATTTGGAAAACTGAGTTCCTCTGGTCAGATGTGAGCTCCTTTGAAAATGACTTTGGGTCAGAACTTAAATGTATCTGAGTCTATTTCTTGCTAACAGTGGTGAAGTTTACACATTCCACATGTGATACTTGGAATCATCTAGGGTTTGCCTCTTTGTTTTTTTTGTGGACGTTGTTGTCCAGTAAATCAGAATAATAGGAAGCTATTCTGGTAGAAACAGTTCTGCTGCTACCCTTAGAGAGGTATTATGACAAGTAACTTAAAATTGGATAGATCAACAGAGACAAAATCAGATCAGTCTGGGTAGTGTATGTATGTGTGTATATATATATTTCCAGTATATATATTTCCAGAAATTGGCTGTTATTAGAAACACATTTTCTATTTTTAAAGGTTTTCGGGTTCTAGCAGTAGTTAGCTATTAAATCAAACGAACTGAGCAATTTTGCTTAGCATTCAGAACATCTTGTACACGTGCATAAGTTAGGCACCTTGACCAGGTTCTTCTGCTGAATGATAGGGATCAAAAGCACCTGTAACTATTTTGTATTGCTTAAGTTCTTCACTTTCTTTAATTTGGAAGCCAGTGCTCTCACAACTTATGAGTTACAAGTGTCCCATGCAGTTGATGTGCATGTTTAAAGATTTCCAACTGGAAAGGAGCTTTGACATTTTAAGAGGTCTTGGGCAGAGCAGATTCCTCTTCAGAACAATACAGTGATAGAAGAGGCCTGGAAAGTTTAAATAAACATCTAGCCTGAAGAATTTATTATCCAAACTGAAGTTACAAACTCTGTGTTCATTACTGTTTTGTATCTGTTAGTGTTTAGTCATCCAGTGTTCAAATTAAGGATTTTTTGTCACAGCAGAAGCTTGCAGTCTGGGAACATGATCTGAAAGAAGCGAAGCATGACTAAAACGCTGGCAAACAGATTATTGGCTGGTGTTTTGAGGGAGGAAGTCTCTAAACTAAGAACCCTCAATCAATAGAGACAGCTTGTACGTGGCTGGGACTGGGAGACCTAAAGCTTCTGAACCGTAGCTGGTGGTGGGAGTTAGAGCCTAAGAGCTGCAGCTAAAATTTCTTTACTCAGATCATGGATTTTTGATCCTGAGACATAACAGCTAAAATAAATACTAGAATGTGTAATTAGCTCATGATTGCATGCCTGCTGATATCTGAATCGTATCTGTAGGAATCAGCTGATGGTGATGTGCCTTCTCTATAGGGTCTGAAACAGTGTCCTCAAATGACTTGCTTGAATATCCTTTAAAACAGGGAGTAAAACATTAGCCACATCAACATTTGCCTGCTGGTCCGTAACAACTTGTGAGGTGATGCTGAAGGTATCTTTACCTCACTCAAAGAAAAAAAAATGGAGGCCTGGAGGAATCCTTTCCGTTTTTGGTGTCCTGACTTACTGGGAAGGCATTTGGGGGAGTGGAGAGTGCTGCTAAGGAGACTGCAGAAATTTTAGGCTAATAAGCAAGTGGTTGTGCCAATCTGAGGTTTCTCATACACTGTATAAAATCACATTTTAGCAATTTGTACAGATAAGCTATTCCATTTATTAGTGTAATGGTAGAGATGGGCCAGTAGGTGCAATAACTGCTAAATTTCAGAGCCAGTCCCTAGAAAATTTGATTATTCTTCTGGCAGTTCTAAAACATGTCTTTTGCTGTAGCTGACATGGGGCAGCACATGGTAAAAGTTTTCTTAGACTTAGATATATGACCAAGATACCCTGGTTTAAAAAGCTGCAATCAGTTGGCAGTCTTAGTTAACCATGAGCTTGCTATCAGTCTGCAGGAATTACAGCAACCGTGCTTTAGCGTCTTCTCCTCACCTTGCATGTGATGTGCTCTAAGAAGGTGGACCATGGAGTCCTCCATGTCAGGTGATGTTGACCTCAGTAAATTGATTCTGTGATCAATAATAAGTACTCATTTACTTTGTAAGAAGCCCACTCCTGGTCCCAAAGCAAACCAGGAATTAAAATATCTTTTAGCTTCAGACCCATGAAACCCTGCTGGCGACCTCCTAGTCTCACAGGTTAGAAATCAAGGCTGGGATCATTTATTTGGAAATGGTTGTGTTTTACCGTTTCCTAAAGTCACTATGAAAGTGTCATGTAAAGAGAAAGTGGTGCTTTGCTTGTAACTGAATTCATAGTGAATTATTTCATTCAAAATATCTTAAGAGTTAAGCAGTTCATAAACTATAAGTACATTTTTCAAATTGATCCCTCAATACAGAACACAGCATTTCTGTTAGATCACTGTCATGCTGCAATACAAATCTGTCTGCCGACCAAGTAATGGCACCACCACTTGGACAAATGCATCTTTCCAGACTTGCTGAAGAGCTAACACAGAGGAAATTAAACAACAAATATAGAAAAAAAGCATCTTTCACATCATTAGTAATAGATGCTTTCTGTGTTTTGTGCTTTTAGTCAAATTGTGAGTCTGCATAATTAGGAAGGCATTTGCACACAGATGTGAAATAACCAGAATGAATTAGGTGAAGAAACAAAAACGCAAAAGCAACAGTCTTGATTTAAATAATAACCCTGCTCATAGGTTGGCTAATTTACTGTGGCAGATTATGTGATAAACATACCGATTTCTTATGTACTAGAAATTTTTCTTCCTGGGTTTGCTAAATGTTCGTGTGTTCCTGTCCTGCAGCAAACAGGAATATTTAAGAATACAGTGCAGCACTGTCATCCTTCCAATTTCTACTATTTATCATTTATATTGCAGTAGCATCTATTGCCTGCCCACTGATAGAGATGCAGGGAATTCTTCAAGTCCAACCTCTGACTAAAATGAAGGGGAATCTCCAGTTTTATGAAAGTCAAAATATTCTGTGGCAAGTAACCACTTAGTTTTGTTTATTACCAGCCTTCTTTCCTTAGAAACAAACCATGCTGTTTTCAACTTACCAAAAAAGGGTGTAGACAGCCCATGTTGTGACAGGTCATCTCCAGGAAGCTGTTGTCAGGCTGGCTTAATTGCTTTCAGAATCAGTAGCAATCTCAGCTTACTCCATGGTGAGAAATGTTCAGTTTAGTTGAGTTTTAATGGGGTTTATTCTGGGCTTGAGTGCTGCAGATTTGTACATGTATCCTTGAGACTCGTTCCTGCTGTCCAGCAAATAGGAATAAAGGTTGTTTTTCTATATTAGAAAAAAATTCTGTGTCACAAGAGCCTTTTTCCTGTGGGTAGTCTTGGAGCTGAACAGGCTCAGGGGGAAACCTGGAGAAACTTCACATGAAAATACAGGCATGGTCCTTGTTTGTTTTTGGCATGCTTTCTTTGTGTTCTGGGTGGGCTTTCTGGTATGTTTTATTCCATAGTTCTTGTGGTTTGCATATGCGGTGAGGTTTTTTTGGTGAATTCAGGTGTTATTTTTGTCTTTGTGGGTTTTTTTTTACATTCTTAGTGAATTTCTTTTGCAATATGGCTGGGTTTTTTTGTGTTATGGCACATTCTTTTCATCATTTTGTGGTTTTGGGTGTTTTCAGTACTTGCTTTGCATTTTTGGTGCATATTTGGCTTTTTTTTTTTTTTTTAAGCTTTGCCCATTTTTTGGATGAACTTATTTTGTAATTTTGCCTTTTTTAATTTGTTTCTTTGTTTTGGAAGAATGCCATGGAGTCTCTGAAATGGTCACAGTCTGGGTGCTAACAGCTTTGGCACGAAGTTTATCAAGCCATGTGAGGAGTTTTGCCTTTGTATATGCATCTGCTTTAAATCTGTTTTTCTCATTCCACTGATAACAGAGGAGATGCACTGTTGTGCTCTCATACGTGGTATCTGCTTGACTGGGGGGCTCCCTGGGATTGTGTGCAATTTTGGTGGCAATCAGTGATTTTTACGGAAAAGCTTGGTCTATCATACTGATAATAGCTCTTGTAATTCGTGCTGCAGCAATACCCAGAGGGTCATAATCTGACTGGGGACTCCCTGTGCCAGCTCTGCTTAGACATGCTGTAGTTACATTTACAATTAAATTAAGCTAGCTGAAAATGGGAACCTCTCTTGCATGCACAGCAGGAGAGAGGGGAACTCCCCTGCTGCTGATAGGCATGTGGCCATCAGCACAGTCCTGCGACAGATGCAAGCTCAGGTCCTGCGCGCAGCCTGGTTAATTCTCGCACTGCTCAGCCCTGAAGTGTGGGGCCATGTGAGTCAGACCTTAGCACTGGGAGGCTCTAGTTCCAGATACGCTCAGTGACAGCTACTGCCTATGTGAATTTTTCAATGCTGTCGTGTCATTACTTTCAGGAAGAAAAAACACCCTGGAATTCCTTCTGAGAAGAGTATGTAGGCTTGACTGTCACACTGCGGGTGGATTGTGACTGGGGTTAATTTTGGTGGGCTAAAAGGACAGTTACTACGCTGTAAGTCCAAGCAGTGTTTCCCCTGAAAGTACTGGAACAACAGAATGGGCCCTGGGTTTCCAAATCTTAACTAAATCCACAAAGAACTAGAATAACAAAATAACAGCTGAAAATGATGCAGGCTAATTTTCTTTTTTCATTTTGTTTTTAATCAGTAGCTACCTAAATGACTGATAGGAATTGCAATTCTGTAAATGCATGTGGTAACTAAATGACAACATGAGACTTCTTCCTGTTGCAGAACAGTTGTCTTCAAAAATTCATTCACATTTTCACCAGTTGTTTTGGAGAGAAAAATGAGCACATTAATAATGCTGAAATCATATTTAGAATCATTTATGGTCCACTGAGTTTAACCACACAGTGTTGCATTCATGCCCTAGCAATTTATTTAATAATGTTTTCCCACCTTGAAACATACTGTATCATCCCAAATCATCTGTTTGAAATGGTTGTTTCAATTGCTCGGTTGACTCTTGCTAGTATAATTAAACATTTTCATTAGCTCAGTAAAAGAAAGAATTTAAGGTCTTTTATGTTTCAAAGGCGTAGTGTGTGTCATGGTGGGAATCAGGTAGGAATTACTATTGTTTAATGAATACTTTACAGATTCTGTAAAGTAATTATACAGTGTAATTAAATTATTTGAAATTCACTTTCTAACTTTGTTTCCTGAATAGACTTAATTTGATTTTTGGGTAGGGAATAACTTTCTTTCAGTGAAGTCCTCTGTAGGCAGAATAGAGAATATGTCATTTGAACATAGGTGGCTTGGGATTTCATGGGTAAGAAAAACAAAGAGCTTCCTTGTTTTGATCTGTTCTCTGTTTGACGGCTTGTGTTCAGCATGGGGAAGTCAACTAATTGCTATCAACTACTCAGTGAATTAGCTTATTTAAAATCTTTTTTTCAGTAAATACATTATACAGCTATTACCAATAGTCTTGTAGGTGAAATAATACTCATGCTTAGTTTCTCAACAGGAGTTTCCATTTACGACAGTCATGCAGGCAGATCCTCCTACAGAAAATGCATCACATACAAGGATTCAAATATAAACCAGCTACTTACAGGGCCTGAGCAATTAACTCTTACTGAGTCAAACTGACATGGAATTCAATGAGCACATTATTAATGTAGCAGGTGCTACATTAATAACGCTTTGGACATTCCTAGCCCTTTTTTCACTTTCTTTCTGGAAGAATCCAAGACTTCACAACTTCAAAAATCTCCAATCTTTTTGTTCAGTCATCTGCGAAAATAAGTAAATTATTTCTATCTAGGATCAAGTCAGAGATTTTTTTGCTGTTTTTTTTCTGCGTCCCAAGCATGTTAGTTTTCTCTTGCAGTAACTTCATTATGGTTCCTCAGAGGACCCCAGACCACACAGTCCAAGACTCAGCCAATTGTGTACCACTAGACCACTGCACTGGTTCTGTGACTGTCATAAATGGGTATAAAAATTTACCAGCTCTGTATTTCTCATCCTTTAGGGTACAAGAGTATTCTGTTCAAGAAACCCAGACAAAAGCTTTAGAGAAATACATACTTGAAAGTCCCTAGCCACTGAATTATCACTAAATTAAAGTCCAGGCAGGCACAGTTTTGGATTCTGAATTGAAAATATGTTCCAATGTTTAAAAATGTCCTTCTTTCCCTGCATGGGAGTAAGATTCAGCTCTGAGTCTTCAATGTGAAAAGCTTCTTAACCTGAAGTCTTGGTTCAAGTCCATCTCTCACTGTGCTTAGCAGTAAATAAAAAGGTTTTCATGCCTGATTTAAGCAGTTAGGAAGGCTGAGCCAGTAGCTAAACAGTCAAGGTCTGAGTACATCACAAAATGTCAGGTAATGAACTGTGCTTCTGAAGGAGGGAATCAGCAGCAGAGTGTGTGCACTCTGCGAGGCGTTAAGCAGCTATTTATTGCAAAGTCTACACCTTCACTTCCAGAAAAATGAATGTTTTAAAAACGCTTCAGTATAAACAACTCCACTTTTTCATGGAAAGTTAAATAATCATTTTTTAAGGGAAAAGGTTTAATTAATTAATTAATTAATTTCTCTAAGAGTTTTCTGTAGGCAGCCCAAGTTAATTTCTGCTCTAATTCAAGTTTTAAAAATGTGACTGTGTTCAAGATGGACCATAAGAGAATGCAACCTGCCAGCTTAATTAAGCTTCTGGAATGCTTCTGGGCAAACTTAATATATGTGGATGAAAGCCAAAATCATCCTGACTGAACAGATTTTAGCTAGCACACAACTCTGAGAAATGCAGGGACCCTAAAGTACCCAGCCTAGCGATATTAATTATAGTGTTTAGAGAACTGTCTATCCTTTTTGTGGATGCCAATCTGCATTTATTGTTGTTTAGTTCCAAGCCAATATGGTTATCTGAACAATCTTAGAGTTGAATTAAAAATTAGAAAGTGATTTGCCATCATTTTCTGCTTCAAACTCTTAATAAACAGCAGCTGATGAAAATAGAAAGCCAGACTTTCTCAAATATCCTGAATGTGAAAATGAATTAGATCATAATGCAATAAAGGCCTCTGATATTAATGTTCTCTGTGAACATGGACTCCTAATTTGGCCTTCATCTCCTCCTAGAAGGTCTCTGAATTAAATGCTTTCTTAGTCTTGTCATTAGACACTGCTTCAGAACATCTGAAGTCTTCAGCAGTGTTTTGTGCAGCCTGCATTCACTACCCATGGAGAGAAGAAAACTTAACACATAGTGCCTGATGTCTTTACTGGAGCACAGCTTCCATTGTCTGCAGAGGGAAGTTTACCCCACAAAAGAAGGCCAGGATCAGACATTAGGGTAAAATTCTCACATATATTTGCACTGCATAGTTTCATCTTGTATTGTTGATCAGTTTTGGAGAGCAATCACGGGAGATTCATGTACTGAAAATACAGATTGCACTGCGTTATATGCACATAGTAGTAGTTATAGAGAAACTGATTAATGTCAGTGCAGAACAGATACATTCTGGTCTTTAATTACCCTTTTGAAGGAAGGTAAATACGGCCAATCTTTCTCCTGTTCTGTGAAATCTCTTCTGTGAAAAGGGCTTTCACAAAAGCTTCAGTTTCTCAATATAAAGTGGCCTCTGGATGCTCTGAAATAGTGCACTGCAGGGACTGCTTTCAACAAGCCTCTTCTGGAAAGGTGAAGAGGTCTTTGTGAGTGACACCACCCTGGCATTTCTACAGAGTATTTTTGTTGATGAAGGTCCCTTATCAGAGAAAATTACACTCAAAAAACATCCTGGAAACAGAAATTATTTCTTCTGCTGCTTTTCTTTTGCATTGTGGTTACCAGTAAGAACTTGGTATTTATCAAGTTGAATACTGCAACTGATTCACCCAATTTTTTTTCCTGTTATTGGTAGGTTGTGAGCTTTAAAAGCTCTATTCCTGACAAGTCTGTCCTGTCATTCAGCAATGGCAAAGTCTTGCCTGACTGAAGTAGGTATTTTCAAATGCAGAAGAAACACTGGAGCCTGCTTTCCCATGCTTTGTAGTGTTTAGAATTTCTAACATATATGTAATGGTCTCTTAAATGCTTTCCCTCTGACAAATACATGCAGTGTTATAACAGATATTTTCTTTCCTTACAAAGCTATCCTGAAAGTCTTGTTCAGTTGTCCCCTATGAGAGTTCAGCAAATTTAGTGATACCAACTTATTCTGCAACTGGCATAGTGAAATTTTGGTCAGATTTATAGTTCAACACTAGCAAGACTTCAAATAGCTTTTGAAGCAATAAAGACTTTTTTTTTCCTTTGAAAGACTTCTATCTCCTTCTGGGATACAAAAATAATACTTGCACATTATGTCAGATCCCTTTCACCTTTTCTGGCTGTTAGCATGTCAATTGTTATGAATTATACAGGCAGGATAGCTGTTTCCCAAAGAAGTCTGTAACAAAACTCCTACTGATTTCAAGAGGAAAGTCTTCTCCCTAGGCTTAGAACAACCAAGCTACAGCAGTACATTGCATGCAGAATTTACAAATACATATACAAATGCACACACATAAATATAGACCCATGACATTATATAATAATGTTAAAAATGAGACTGTTATCTCATGATTTCTAATCACATTTCATTAAAATTAATGTCACCTTATTACCCTTATGTTCATGTCACAGTTGATTTTAAATCATGTCTGTTATGTAGCTTGACAATTTTTCAAGCATTCGCATGAATGTAATTAGTAATTAGCATAACTGAGCAATAAACTAGTAGCAAAATAGGTATTGGTCTATCTAGAATTAAATATCTAAGATATCTAAATCGGGTTATTGGGTGCTTTGGTTATGACTTTTGATTATTTTAAAACTAGAAAGAATTTTGAACTTGGACTTCACTTAGTATGCTATACTTTTAAGGTTCTTTTTGATAAGTGAAGGTTACCAATGGAGTTTCATAAAAGCATGCATAAAAATATGTAACCTCCAGACATATGGGTAAATTAATTTAGACAAAATGCAGCAATTTATCCTGGAGGTTACTGCATGGAAGCTGGTGGCAGTAAGCCAGGCGCTGATTTGGACCATCAAATTTTCTGTCATTTACATAGAGGTTGTTTCTAGTTGGAGCTGTTTTAGACCACATTGGCCGTGTTGAAGCTCATCTGGGAGAACCACTGTCTGCAGATTTTGAGGGTCATGGTCTGCAACTCAGCTTCAGTAACGTTCAGGATTACAGCCTTTGCATGAGAGATTTTACTAACTGGTTGAGACAGCTTTACTCTTCGTAATCCTTGTGAATATAAATGGATATAAGTATTGGAGAATACATTCTGCAGAGAGAAACAAGCTTCAGGCACAGCAGACACCCTTATAAAATATTAGCTGTCTTCATAAACAAAATGTTCCTTGATTTATTTTTTTTTTACATACATGTTTTGTGGCTTCTCCAGCTTCCTTTGAAGTCAATTTTGCCTTTGATTTAAATGGGAACTTTATGTGGCATAGACAGTTTTAGTCATCACTTTTTCACATTTCCATTGCTTCATTCTAACAACTCAGAGCTTCCAATGCTGATATCAGTGGTTTTGAGTGAGCCATATAACTTTTGTGTATCTATTTATCTCTCACTGCTGACAGCTGCTTGGAAAGTATGTCCAGGCTCAGAAGCTTATATTTAGTTTGGTACGCCCCTTTAATGGTCCCTATCTGAAAGTTCTGAATTTTTGAGCAAAGTTTAGATTCATTGCCGTATTTTCGGTCCCAGAAGACTGGAATGGTGAAATTCAGAAAAGCCAGATAATATTCAAAACGCATTGTTTCTCTGGAAAGCACTGATGTTTCAACTGTATAAAAAAGAATTAAATATCACTTAATGTTTATAAAGTGCTTTGAAGGAGAAATGCGCTACACAAATGGCACATTAGAATTATTTATAATAATAATACAGTATTCCTCAAGAAATAGTCATGGAGCTTAATAAGAAATTAATTTTCCCCCCTTTTTAGCATCCTATAAAAGTTAAGAGAAAATTACCATCCTGCTCTCTGAGTGTAACATAATGGTTCAAAAGACCTAATCAAAGCACAAATGTCTCCATCTAAAGAAGCTTGCCTGAAACTTTCCTAGAGACTCTTACAAGTTTCATTGTTGTTAAATTCTGCAAGGTTTTTTCTTTTTCTTAATTTTGCAATATGTAGAATGAGAGATTATTAATACAGAAATCTGATTTTCATGTTCTTTGTGGAACTGTCAGTCCTAAAATTAAAGGCAGCTTATATTCTACAGAAAAAAAGCAGTATTTGTAACCAAGTTTCTTAGGAGAAAAATGAAATTTCATTTTACCTGTGTGTTCTGTCACATCAAGAGCTGTTAAAATGTGTTTAAACTGCATTTATGTGGGGTTCAACATAACTTCAGTGCAGAACCTTTATGCTAATGGAGCTAAATGGAATTTTGCTAGTCACCCATAGTGTCATCCATTTCCACAATGCATAAAACCAAATATAGGCATTTTATTTGTATGTCATCATC
This sequence comes from Psittacus erithacus, assembly GCA_009867235.2. NCBI lineage: Eukaryota > Metazoa > Chordata > Aves > Psittaciformes > Psittacidae > Psittacus > Psittacus erithacus. The sequence goes on along the minus strand of WYDI02121302.1, from coordinate 40,044 downwards.
TCCTTTTTCTTTTGTCTTTTTTTCTCTGTATCTCTGTTTCTGTTTTTTTTTTTATTTCTTGCCCTTATTTCTGCACTTTTCTTATTTGTTAATACGAAAATATTTTACTGTCAAACTGTAATATTACAGCAATATTTTATTATTTCTGGAAGAAATAGGGAAATAAAATCACATGTTGAAACTACTGAAATAAGAAAAGTGAGAACATTGTCTGCTTTAGCAAGGTTTCATCTTCAGAACTGACTGTTGATTTTCTCTGACAGGCCTTGCTTCTTTAACCAAAACAATCCCAAATAACATTTGAAATTCAAGGAGTTGGCTGAATGGAATTAGGAGCAACTACTTTACATTTCTTATGAAGTTAAGAGGGAGCATTAAGGAGTACTTCATTAATTTCAGTCCTTTGTGAGAAGTCACCAGACTTGAGACTACTGGTGCAGCAAAGATTTTGAGACGTACGTATACTCAGAATACTTTGTGGAGAGTTCATGTGCGTATTGCTCTGTCTGGTTTTGTGGCTGTGTGGAGGTCTATTGACACTTTTTTTTGCCCAGCTTCAAATTAATTGAACTTTACTCCCATTCACTACCTCCCCAAAACTGTGGTGCTGGCAGTCATCTCCCCCAGGCCTGAGATACAGTAAAGGAGGAAACAAAAATAATCAAAGCTGCTTTCACTTTAGATAAGAATAAGCCTTTAGAAACAAGAAATGTATTGTGGTATTTGCAGATTAACTAATCCCAGGATTTGCCAGTCAGTACAAAGAATTCTGTCTCAAGCATGGAAGAGTGAGACTGTTATCCTGCACTTCAAAAGGCAGCTTAGCAGAAATGTAGTGTGAAAATGAAGGGGTAGGGTGGAAGATGTGATCTGGCTGGGTTGTGCTTGGTTTCTCATAAAGATAAGCTCTTGTGATGGAATGGAGACAGTATGGCCGCCTAACACTAGTAAGCAAAAAAGATGTCCACATGCTCCTCTGGGTCTTGAATAGTGATTGAGATATGAAGGTCAAGTGCAGTGATGAGGTTGGACTGATGACTGAACAGGCAGTTGGCTGTTGTGGCCACATGCTAGATGAAGCAGAGGAGCAATAGAGGATTTTGCATTGAGGAAGATGCTGCACACCAGGAGGGCTTTCACAGGCAGAGATCAGAAGGAGGCCAGAAGTGGTGCCATTAAGATTTGGCAGGAACTTTGTATCTCAGAGTTCTACACACAAGAGCAACTTGTGGACAGCACCCTCACATGGGACATATCCTCATTTGCCTCCCCTGGGTGTACAGAGTGAAACAGAGGAAAGAGCCGGCTGAGTAAACTGCTGAGTAAAACCAGAATATGAAATATCTTTATTCAGAAAAACAACAATGCTAAGCCTAAATGCCGTATGTTTAGAGGGATTTGAGATATTTTATACTCTGATATGAGGTAAATTTTCCATCGGGAACATGCTGACTAAGGAGCTTGGGCTGCAGAGGGAAAGAATATACATATCACCTCATAGTAGGGGACTTACAAAGGCATTTGCAGTATGAAAGTGTTTGGCTTTCAACAGTAATGCCTGTTCTTAGATACGTGTATTTAATTTTTGCTTATTTTGCCAAGTACTCCAACATTGCTGTGGGATGTTCCTACAGAAAATGGTTTCTGATTTTTTGTCAAAAAGGTCAATTTTTGACCAGTCAAAACTATTGTGTTCCCTCATCTTTAAATAATTCAGGCCAGCAGGCAGGTAAAATTTCTTTATGGAACTTAAATTCAAGGAAATGAATAATTTTTTTTTCTAGAAACATCTCTTTGGCCTGTGCTTCCTTTATTCTTAAAGTTACTATTCTGTTTATAGCATATTCCTGCAATTCTTTCAGTCTGTTTCATCTCTTATCTGTGTCATTTCTGAAAATCTCTCCCATGCGAATAGTGTGACGAGTGCAAGACAAAACTTGACTCGTGCCATTGTTGAAAGGCATTGCTGTCAGTCAGGAATTCTTGTGCTTTTTTTCTGAAAAAGTTGCACTACAACAACAATTTTGCAGTTTTCACCAGGGAGGGATTTGTCTTTACCCAAGCAGCTGGGAAATCAGATGGAATGGCTGCGCTGCTACTTTTTATATCTTTTTCTTCTTCTTCTTCTTCTTGCTTTAACTAAGTTCTCTGCCATCAGAGTTTGGTTCCTTTTCTCAGGAAATAGACGTGGCTGATATATATTCAGCATAAGGTTTGAATATTTCCTCCTCTTTAAGTAACTCCTGTTGTGTTGCAGAGTTGCCATATCAGTGTTTAGTTAGTTCACCTTTTGGAACAAGTGCGTATAGTACACCCTGCGATAGCTGGGTTGTCACAAAGGATGCATATAGGAAACAAATGAGTGTCAAATTCTGGCTCAATAGCACTGTCTTTGAATTGACCTTGAATCATTTTTTTGGGGTGGGCTTCTAGTAAAAGCTGCATGTCCCAGATATTTACCTGAAGTAAAACTGATTTCTCTCTTCTAACCATTTTGTACCTCAGAAAATTAATCAGTCTAGTTCCATTTGGTACCTTAAGCTCCCTAACAAAACAGAGGGACTTTTAATTCCAAAGCATGTGCTCTTTCAAATAGTTTCCAGAGGACATTTTCCAGCTTCAGAACTGGCACACCATTCTGGATCTGAGCCACGGTTTAAAGTTTCTTTTTCTTTTTGATGGTACTGGTTAAGCCTCAAGTCTCTCATCTTCCCCCTTTTGATATGTCAGTGACAATTTGGAAAACAAAAGTGTGTTTATACTTACCCTTCCTGACAAAGCCAAATAGTACCCAGGTCTGCTGTACCAAATGTTTGTGTCTTATAGCTCTACGTATTTCTGGCTCCAATTTTTTACTTGGATTTGCTGAATTTGTCTTTCACTTTTTAGCAAGCTACATGTGTAAATGTGCTCTTTCCTGATATGCGTAAGTACCTCTACTGTCCTCTAGCCAGCTGTATAGTCAAAACAGAGCAAATCTTGCTTCAGAATTGTAAAACAAATAACTTGCTGCTTCAATAATTTTAACTTTGTTCTACCATTCATGCAATTCTGGAAGAGACTGTTGTTTCCTTTATTTTAGTGGGCAAGTAACATTTCTAGTGGTCCTTTAAGATGTTTTCTCTATAGAGCTCTTTATCATATAACTCGTTGTGAGTACATGATTTTGCAGACTTTAGTTCAGCATGTGGTTAATTTTTCTCAGTGAAGTGCATCATATTCTTTGTTCTTCATAGCAGGGAGATAGCTCCTATAATTTTGAAGAAATAGTATTAGAGTATCCTCATTTCACATCTGGTAATGCTATTCAGGGGGGACTGTCTTTCAGAAGATACTCACTTTTCTTTACCTGAGGTATCAATCATCTAAGTAAATTAATAAACTCTAATAGATATTGAATTTCAGTAATTACTTATCATAATTTTAGTTATCATAACTGCACAAATTCATATACACCTTCGCAAGCAATACTCTTACCTTTTCTGGTCCTATAATTGCAATCATGTGGAGCTGCAACTCAACCATTATAAATTATTCCAAGACCTCTTTTACTAATCTGATCCTTTCTGATAACACCATGACACTGACACAAAACAGCTGCCTGCACAGGCGAGAATTCAGCTGTGCTTATCAGCAGATGCAGCAGGTGTGTTCAGATTGTTGTCTGATTTTTGTCACCATGAAAAGGGATTTGGAAAATCAGCCCCTCCATTTTGTTGAGCAGTTTCTGATTCCGTCAAAAATATGCCATTTTTGAGGGATTAACATAGTGTGCGCATACCTACCAGCATATCTATGCCAGGTACTTTGTAAAGCGAGTGAGTACTTGTGATAAGCACCACTCATTGATTGTGGAGGTCTTATGTTTTCATAATACAGTGTCCCAGGTGATGCAGTAGAGATCATTTGGAAAGTCTCCAGTGTGCTGCATTTCCCCAAGAAATTGATGTGAGTGGCAGCATGCTTAGAGCAGGTTATGGGACTCTCCTTGCAGCTCCTGATAAAGCCCATAGCTGGTTCCTGTTAGACCCTGCACTCAAGGAACCATTGCTCTTGGTCATTAACTCCTTACCAGAAAATGATGCAAGAACCCACTTAAATACCATCAAGAGCACCACCATATTCAGAATCATAAAGCAATGTTTTTTCATACTGAACCAAATCAAAACTAGCTTCACCCTATGAAGCCTGTACCCATTCTCCTCTTACTGGGGTCATTGGTGTTATACCTGGCTGGAAATTTGCCAGGCTGCAAAGAGTCTGTATTGGCCTATTTTATTTTGCTGTGGAAGGTGGAGATGGCAGGATATTTATTCACTTTGATTTAAGAGGGTGCAATATAGGACTTTGTCAGGGCTTTCAGTTCCTCTGTTTTGAAGGCATGGAGTGAAACAGCAGAGATGCTGTGTTGCTAGTCAAGGCAACTTACCAAGTCCCATCTGAAGATAAAGGGATCACTGACATCTTTGAGCAGAACAATATGTCTTGGCATTGCTCCTTGACCCTTGTTAAAGAGCCAGATGGTAAATGTTCTTTCACCAGGGTTCTATGTAGAAACAGGCACGTTATTTTGCTAAGGAAATGGCAGGCATGTCAGAATCAATAGACTTGGAAAGCTCACAGTATGTGCTTCCTCCTGACAGATCGAGGGAAGCTGGGGATAGCGGTGAGCTGTAACAAGGCAGTCACAGTGAGAGGTGATTCTGTTCTGCAAGCAGGGCAATTGCTTAACGACATATTACAAGCTTCTGCCTTCTGTTTAATGCTTACAAGGACCTGCTAGAAAGTGGATTGCAGTCCTGTGGATTGCTTACCTTCAAATGTCTGCGGATAGTCCACAGGCTCATATGGCAAAGATTGCTTGTAGCTGGCCATGAGGATGCATTACAGCCTGCCATACTGTGCTGCTACTGCCTACAAAACTGCTGATTTTTTGCCATTATTTATGCAGGTGTTATGGTTAGACATATGGAGAGAGATTTGGCCATACCCATCTGAACTTAATAATTTTCACATGCAGCCGGTGGCTCTACTGCCTGTTAGAAGGAAAGTGCCATGGGCAGCCCTGCTTATAGGAATTTCCCTCTTGTTTTGTACAAAAGAAAACATAGGAGAGGAGGAATAAAGCAAGGTGTAGAGGCAGACTTGGCATTTAATATGGCCGGAGGCCACCACTGTACTGGGACTTTCCTATGCTTTTTTCACTTATATAGAAACACGATAGATTTATGTTTGCTCCAATTTGAAATTTAGCCAACTTCTTTAAAACAAATTGCAGAGTCCCATAAAATAAAATAATAGATGGAAATGTTTCACATGTTTGAAGAGAAATGGGATAGTACTTAAATGTGATAAAGCATTGTGGGATGATTTGCAGGTTTATTCTGGGGTGGGAACATTTTAAATCATTTGAATCCTCATAGGATAATGAAACAGCTTAGAGGACATAGCATTTTCAAAGTAACTGATGTGACTGCACACCTCTTACTGCATTTAGAAATACATTCTTAGCCATGAAGAACATTTTTAACCATCTATTTAAATATGGAAGCAATGAGAAGATATACTAGGTAGACTCTCAGCTATACTAGCCAGGTTTGGGAGTAAAAGACAGTCTTACAAACAGAAGTGTGGAATTTTAAAAAGATTTACCAGCTCATGAAGCAGGGCAGAGGAATTTAATTAAAGTCAGAAGAGGTGAGAAGTGGCTAGATTAATCTTGGAAGCTGGATTACTTGATGAATGTAGCCCTTTTGTCTGTTCTTAGTTGTTATTAATTTTTGGTGCTGTATTAATTCTCCATAAGCCATATATTTTAAAGAATTCACACTACTTGGTATAGTTAAACATCTCCTTATTTCGCCTTCTTTGTTTTGTGATCTATTCTGTTAATAATTGTTTTGATTATCACCTAAGTCACAAGATAATCTCAGCAGTCTCAGAAGATGGCCTTACTAGTTTTTCACTTTAAATGACTCTGTTTTCAAAAGAAATGATTTTTCAAAGCATCCACTAGATAGACAATACCAAGCATCAAGTATAAAATAATATAATAACAAATATAAAAGAATGTAATAAAAAACCTCAACCCAACAACCATTCAAAAAGACAAAAAAATAAACCACTCAGTCACATGCATGCATAAAAAAAAGTTTAGTCTCCTCAATGTTAAGAGCACAATAAATATAAAGACTAAAAGCATGTCTGGATTTAACAGTTGTTTGGAATCTAACCAAATCCTAGGGAATCCAGAAACAAGTTTCCTTGAAACAAGCCCTGGATGCATCAAAAGTGTTTAATATTTCTCATGGAGTCTAATGTCATTGTATCCCCTTGACAATGCAGTTCCATTTCCAGACTAAGGTCAAAATCTGTCCTTATTTCTTTCTGAAGTGGTTTTATCTACCCTTTATAATACTCATCATCTTTGAGATGAAAAACTATTTCAATGCGTGGCTAGCAATAGAAGTGCTGTCTGGATGAAAGTTCTTTTATAGTAACATGAATGCCGATTCTTTTAGTATTCAGACCTGCTTGTGAGGTAGGAAGAATGCATGTTGTAAAGATGTCTAGTAAATGTATATTTAAAAAAAAAGAACTTTGTGAGCCCCAAAGTTTCATATTTACAGCTCATTACCTTCATTTAAAACACCCCTCACACACGCATGCCCTTCTGAATCTTTTGTTCTACTTGGAAAAGAAAGCTTCCATTCATGTTTTTAAGTTAAATAAGAAATAAGTATTAAATTTAAATTAAATTAAAGTATTTTTCGTATATTTTTCAAAACAGTGTTTTGTTTAAAGTTCTATTTCTACATTTATCCTACTTTCAGCTACTCTAAAACTTTTCCACAATAAACACGTAAACAGTTTTTTTCTTATCAACATCCTAAATCACCTAATTTTTAGAGGTTTGGGGGCATTATCAGAGAAGATTAGTGATTCTGTCTTACTGGGGCTATGGAAGGCTATGTTGTTTGAATATACTATTTTAATTGGTCTCTGTTTGACATCCTGAATGATGAGATATATTCTCAGCAATATGGACCTTCATCATTTATATAACAGCTAATCTGACCCACCTTCTTGATTTTAGCAATGATTTTCAAGGGGGAAGTCTACCTTTTGCATGTTTATGTAAATGGCAGGCATAAAGTTATTACTCTATGACATCTCGAGAAAATATGTAGGAGCAGTAGGCTCTTTTATTTTGCAGACTTCTCATCTGTGCTTAATGTATTTTGGCTTTGGAGCAGAATATGGACAACTGAAAGATACTAATAAATTAAAGAACTCTACCAGAACTCTTTAAAGCAATGCAGTCATTCTCTTGTTCTTTTGCAGAAACTGCCACTTCATTTTTGCTTGTTTTGTTTAATAGTCTTAGTGTGCCTACAAAGGATACCATACAACAGGTATGTTGGCAGGGGTGGGAATTAATAAATACCCCAAGTCCAGCAGTTGTCAGAAAAACCTAAAGAGACAAAGAACTGCAGATAATTCAGGTAGCAAGCTATCTACTGCCTAAAGAACAAGAAATGCTGTATGTTAGAAGCGTATTCATTCCACAAACAAAACTTTTAGGCTAACTTGCAATTTATATTAATTGTTCTGTCCTTGTCACAGTAGATGTATTATCCTTTAACAAATCTTTCTGACTACCCTTTGTTTGCTTATGTACAGTAATAATTCTGTACTTTTTCATTAATACTTTAATCGCTGAGGATTTAAGATCTAAAAATGAGGTTTTTTATAAGAAATTTTCATATAGTGCTGTGAATTTGTGCATTTTTATGCTCCATGTTGTCACAGTTATAGAGAAGGTAAATATGGGTTTCTGAGCCTAGGATGGTACTTTTTCAGTTATATTCCCAACATAGGTAGACATACTTAAGCTTATGCCAACATATGTGTGTGTATATGCGCATAAATTATAATAATTTCTCAAAGTGAAGAAGAGCTCATATCCATTTGGAGTGTTGTTTCCCATTCTTCTACCATCTCTGGCTTTACCAGAGGGAATAAGCTAAAAATAAGATGAAGATCAGGCTTCTGTTAAAACTAACCAGTTTTGTTGTCATATAATTATATACATTGGAATATATTATCAATTGAACTTCCCTAATATTTCTAATCTTGGTGGTGGTGATGACACAGCACAGTCAGGAATATCAGTATTTGTTAGACTCCATTGCCAAACTTCTCAATGACGAGTAACACTGAAATGTAATAAATAGGAATAGCAATATCCTTCTCTTCCTGTCATTTTTTTCTTTCTGTTTTCTGCCTTTACTTTATTGGATTTATGCTTAGCAGTGCCCCCAAAAGCATAAACAAGTTGATTTTAGTGGAGTATTGATAAAGCAGTAGGATAAGTAATGGATTTTGTATGATAATCTCTACTCTGGCATTACAGGGTCATTGGAATGAACAGATTCTTCAGCTAGGGCAGAGGTTGCAGTCTTAGAGTTTCTTTGCTTCAGTAGCTGCCAGAGCCCCTGCCATTTTCTCAAATGGTCTGTTTCCAGTGGGCATGTGAAGCACTACTTAGCAAGATAACCCATGGTCTATGACTTCCATTTCATGCTTCAGTGTTTTACTGTTATGTGCACACTTAAAGTGCAACAAATGCTGCTTGTTATTACTTAGATGGTGAATATAGTAAAGAATATTCGTTAAAGAAGATTTGATTTAAAATATCTGTGCTCTTCACTAAGAACATTACACGTCAGTTGATTGTAAGTGGTAAGAGAAGTGCTATGCCTGCATCTTTTTTCCTTTATTTTTGTTGAAGCTAAAAGTTGGTTAGCCAGTAGTACTGTTGTATTTGGGTTTAATATTCCTCTGCAACTGGGTGTTTGTCTCGTGTGACTCCCTGTTGCTCATTTGGCTACCCTCAAATTTCAGAGCAGTCAGACCTATTGCTTTTGTCCAGCTCCACAGGGTGGGTGAAGACCGTGCCTTCCTATACCAGTACTGTACACATTTAGTGGACAAGCCTGTGGACAGGCAAAACTCATAGAGAGCAGGCAACAGGATTTTGTTACAGTAAATTATGTGGCTGGGAAAAATTAACTTCTTTTTTCCCCAGCTACCTACTCTTTATTTCATGAGTTAGAAGCAGCAACCTTCAAAGCAAAGGACACGTTAAGGGCAGTTCTTTGAAGCTTGGCTGGATTTGTGCTTCTGGACTCGGGTAACTATCCAGGCAAATACTTTGTAGTTTTAAATCTTTCAAAATGTACTATATCTGTCTAGGACATGAAGCCAGTTCTCTTGTCTGCCTTTCAATCTCTTTGCTCCTATTGCTGGCACCAGATATTGTGTTTAATTTCCAGCAATGATCTATGGCTGGTACCATGTTGCCTTTCATAAAGTAGTTGTTTCTGGTTCATTTTATTCTGAGAATTGCCCTTCCTCAGCCATTTTGTTTGAGACTGGAGAATGAGATTATAAAAAATTATATTAAGCATATTTTAAAATCCTTAAGACTCAGGTATGAGACTGTGATGTAAATGAATATAATTGTAGTGACTTCACCACAGCCTTGTCTACCTGTACTTGGAGAAATGTACTGGTTTACTAGTAGGAACTACACTAGCAGAAATCTATGTTTAGAAGAGGAAATAGCAATTTTAATAGTAAAGACACTCCAAAAATCTCAAGTGTAGTGCTCAAGAGCTGCTATGACTACCCAGTATTACATATTAAACTTGAATATAAGGCATATAAAGGGGAAAAAAAAGTTCTTCTACATTGTATCTTTGTATTCTCTGGCTCTGAAGCAGTAAGTGTCAGCTCCACTAGATCTGTTAAAGAGCAGAGAGAAAAGGAAAGCTGTATTTCTGGAGAATGCAGGGAATAAAAATGATACTGTTTTAACTGATGTATTTAGCAGTAAGAATGTTTTATTTCTTCTATTCTGTAAACCTGTGTAACAACTGCTGTATCGTGTCTTGGGACTTATTTTGAATTCCATGTTTTTGGTGGACTATAGAGGCTATAAAAGACCAACTTTTCTGTGAATTTGAGCCTCTGCACTCAGCAGAAACACAATCAGTGATTGAGGCTGGGTATCAAGCAAGCAATGAATGTTACAGTTAACATTAGAAAGCACTTTGCAGTCTATTCATCAGGCCTAGGAAGTCTTGGAAACCAAAGCCAGGAGTTTCCCAGGTTGCCAGATGAGAAGCAGACTATATTCAAGTTATGACTTAGTAAATACCAGTTAGTGCAGTAATAGTATACTATTCACTTTGCTAGTTCAGGACCTATTTTTCTATGGCCTTACACAAAAAGAGGGATGTGGGCTGTGCATGATCCATTACAGAGATTTATCCTGGATATTGACAATATGCTATTTGAATGTTATGTGTGTAATAATCACCTTTAAGTATGTATGCTTTCTCTTTGCGTCTGTCTGTCTGTCTGTAATGTACAATTTTCAAAACATCTAGTCTCTGGTGTATTCAGGAACACAGAAGAAATGTGTGGTTGCTACCTCATGTGATGTGATAAATGATATGATATAATTTCTTAGTTATCTATCATTCTACATCTGTAAATTAAAACTCACACATAATGCAGCAGACTTTTATTGTATAAACCTGTTAAAAATTATACTGTCTAAACCCATGCTAATGAGAATACCACTGGTCATCATAAAAGCAGTAGTTCTAATTCTAGGCAGGTATTTCACATGATTGTTTAAATATTCATTATGCATATGCCTAAAATGTCAGTACATAGTCTTAAAATTTCACTACTCAGGTTTTTAAGGTCCAAATTAAAATAACCATATGCAGTAGCTGATATCTTCTCTCTCTGTACTTAACATATTCCTACATTATATCTGCAGTAACCTGGATCAGGCTATAGGAAAGGTGAATGAGTTTTATTGCTACCTGACAGAATTTTATAAAATCTGCATTATTTCTGGATAGGGAATGCATAGCAGTGCCAGCTTCCTTTCTTCCTTGGGTATATTATGCGTTTCCTTGAGTAATTTGTTTCTTAGCTTCTGAAGCCACTTTGACTTGAAAAAAAAGCACTACACTTAACATTGACTTGAAAAAATGCAAAAGAAAGAAGGGAAAAAAATATCTTTTGTTGGTGTTTACTGTGCGTTCTCTCTACATTGGTGTAGAAGGAGATAGAGACAGCAAAAGCAGAACATACACATATGAAGCATCTCATCCTTGCTAGGGAAAGTACAGGGCTTTGTAGCATCACAAAGGACTGTCATTGTCCTGACAGCAATTTGAAGATTTTCCTCTGGGATGACTGCATTTCAAAATAAACTCAAAGCATTCTAAACTTCAAAAAGAGTCTCAGAGACTTGGTCCATGACGGAGTGAGTCCCATTTGGCAGCCACAAGCAATATTTGTGGGATTTGAGGACCTGCCATGCTATCCTAAGGGAGTAGTAAATTTTCCAGGGGATGGTGTAGGAAAGGAGGGTAACAGGTGAAGGGCAGGACTGTCATGTTAAAAACCTATTTCAGAAAAATAAGCAAATAAACTTGCCCCAAAATCTTTTGTGTAGCTCTTTGAAAATATTTGCCTTTTGATTACCTTAAACTTAATTGTCAACAATACCATGGATAGTCTGTCATCCAGGCAGCTCCCAAGGTATTTGAAGCACATGCAATACTGTGCAGTGCAATACTGTGCAGTGTAACGCTGTGCAGTCGTGATTTGCTAAGCTGTAAGTGAGCTACCCCCAGAGCTGTGAAATTACAGTGCAGCTCCTGGGCTAACCCAGCCTTCAGGAGACCGGCTGTCCTCTTGCAAGGGCTGCTCTCTGCTGCAGTGAATAGGGGCAGCTTGTTTGGGTATCTTTAACTGTGTGTGATTTTGGTGTAATCGTGCCCTGGATGCTTCTTTAATCTTAATCAAAACCTGTAAGTCTACATGGGGAGCAACTGGTACCATCCGTAGTAAACCAAAGTGTTTTTTCTACATAATAAATAAATGTGTGTTTTCCACCTTGTCTTAGATACCAGCATACTTTCCAAGATTAGTCAGATACGTTTGGTTGAGTGTGGTTTCTTTTTATTTTTCTTTTTTTTTTTTTTTTTGAAATACATAAGGTGAGATAGCTGAACTAGGATTTTGTACCATCAGAAAGATGTTTAATGCCTACCTTCTCAACCCACTACTGCTCCTTACTGAGTTCATCCAGCAGAGGATCTCTGCTGGCTTTGCACCCTTCCACTTTATCCAGATTTGGCACTGAGAAGAAACAGAGTAGAGGGATATGATTTACTGTAGAATGTGTACAAGCCAGTATATTGTGGTATAGTTCTCTATCCATGGCCACCAAGATAATTTTCTATGCTGCTGCCCACTGAACTCCCTTGGTGGTGTTCTCGTCACTTAATGGTGAGGCTTCTAGGTCTGTGACTATAGATGGCATCTAGACTATTATGATTTTTATTTTTTTGAATATAGTGTGTCTCACAGTTAAACATTACAGTGTCTTTTTAATACTCCATCTGTGTTACTTCAAGCTACAGAAAAAGAATGACTTGTAGTTTAAAAAGGACATTTCTGGAGCAAGCCAACCATTAGGTATCTAATCCTTCTGCTGCTGCAGTATGATGCTATGTTCCAGCAGGCAGCAGTGTTGGTTTTGGTGCTGGAAGTGTTGCTAATGTCTTGTGTAGTTCTGCTAAGAACTGTTCCAGTCTGTTAAAAATCATTCTTGCTGTTTAAGAGACTAAATACAAATTTGGGGCCATCATGACACTTCTGTTTTTTTCACATTTGATTTCCACTTCTTTTCCTATGAATATTCCATTGTTTTGTCCAACTACGAATTTTGGTACTTTTCAAATTCCTATTCAGGTAACAGCAATACAGAGTTAGTTTTTATTAAAAAGTAATCATGACGCCTACATGAAGTAAATCACCAGTGACATTTTATTCAGCTCATGACTATCAAAAAAACCCCAATGGCTTGGGAGGTATGAACTCTTCATTTATCTCAGTGGAAAAGTCTATTTGGGGATCTCTAAAGCAGCACTGATTTAATCTGTTTGAGCCCTTTTCTTTAACCACCCCTCCTTTTATCATCCGGAGGGTGCTTTTGTTTTCTGTGCATCAGTCTTGGCAGTTCCAGTAACTGTAGGTGTGATTATTTACCCAAATATATGATTATTTACCACAAATATAATGAGATAGTGAAATCCAAGCACATGGTAGAGCCAGGTACAGTCAGTGGAGATACTAAAAATAAACCTAATGCAGGTCACTGATCAATGTATTCTGAGATTTCTTGCCAGTGTATTTATTTGCAAGAACAACATACAGAATTTCCAACCCCATATTGCAGTATATCACAGAGTCTGGAGTTTGCATCTGTATGCACAAGGCGTTGAAACCTGTTCTATTTAGTTTTACTTTTTGAATGTTCCCCTCTAACCCATATTCCTCGCACAGTTGCCATTAGTTTCTACTGACTATGAGATGTTTTTCCCCTTGTTTGGCATGCCCATATTTGCCTTTTTTTACCTAGGATGTATTTATCTACCTGATGAATCCTACTGTGAATGCAAATTTCCAAATCTTGGCTTATTCCAGCCGCAGTTCTTCTGACCCTTGACCTTGCCAGCATGTTCAGATAATACACTTGATAGTCTGTTGTCAGATGTGATTAATATTACCTTTAAAAAAGTGCAGGATGGGCCCTGTGGTGTATTTTACTTCCAGCAGATGTATGTATAGATTGGTAACTTATTTTTGGCTAGTCTCCCACCATTAACAAACTCAAAAGCAGCCTGCACTAAACAGCTTGTGTCCTCTGGAAACATAGTAGTCAAAATATATTTCCACCATACCATGACTTAGTAGGGTGGTGATCAGCTGTTACCCAGTGTTTGGGTCTGATTCTGTTCCCACCAAATCAGGAGAAAAGGGCTTTGATTCGAATCTTACATGTGAGGTCAGGATCACACAGATTTCATATTTAACTAGAAAAATCCATCATACCTCACTTCAGTGGAGGAAAATCAAACATGAGTAATGAACAGGTATAACTGAGAAGCCAGCAAAACTCATTCATCATACATTCTATACCAACTGCTATTCCCAGAAGTCCACATAATCACGTAGGGAAATCGTGCCTTTGAAAAAGGTGAATGAATTGGTCTTCTCTGTGTCAGTGCTGTTACTTATCCACCTTGGGAGATAGGTAGTAAGCATCAGAGAGGTGGGCAATAAATTCATTAAGTCATTGATTTAAATAGCACAGTACATGTTTTAGGGAGCCATTTTGGATAAAATTATGGTTACTTGTCAATAGTAATTTAGCTCCTGCTGGGCACGATTCCCCTTTGCTGCCCATGGAGTTTGCTGTCAGGGTGCTCTGTGACCACCAATTCTTTGAACAAGTGGAGTCCCATGAGAAAAGAGCTGGGTCAGTCCTGTTGTAATGTGAGCAACAGGGAATGAGCTTGAGTGTCTCTTCCAGGGTGAGATCAAAAGAGGAAAGAAACATTTTTTTTCCCCCATGTTCTGAGGACAGCATGCAGGCATACATGCATCTGAGTGACAGAGAAGCATAAACCTGTTTTCTCACCTATCTTCTCCCTGAGCAGCAGAACTGCTTGACGCTTAGTGATGGTTGATTTATTAACTGGGTTTGACCTGTATTTATTGAGTCAGCACAAGCAAAATCACATCTGCCAGCTTTTGCCACTGTGGATGAAAGTTCATGTTTTAGTGTGGGGACCTTCACCACAAATGTCCTGAATCTGTCAATTTCAAGACTTGCCCATTCCTGCAAATTTCACTCTTTCTTCTTACACATGGATTGGTTTTGCCTAATGTTTATTTAAATATATTTATTCATAAATGTGGTGTCTAGTTCTATATATAGTGACTTTTTAGATTGTAGTAGTATACATAGTCTAGTAGATGGCTGGACAGAGAGATGGATGGATGTATAGACAGATGTGCAGCCCGGTATAGAATTACAAAGCTGTTGATAGCAAGCAGTACAAATATTTACAATCCAAATGAGCAGGCAAAACATGTGCTGTTATGCTAACTTATGATTGGAAGCTTGTCGTGCATGTCTGAACAACAGAATATTAAAAGCTGAGAAAACACTAAATGGTGCTGATAAACGAAGAGGTCCCTAAAGGCCAAAAACTCAAACAGATCTATTCCACAGAAAATGCAATCTGTGTCCAGATGCTTGTACAATAGGAGCTTTAATCTGTTAATCAGTAAGACTAAAATAATCATTTATGACAGCACTCAAAATGTTTAGAATGTGTTCTGCCGTATGGAAGTGTAGCGTTTAAAGACTGACTTCATAGATTCCACATGAGAGAAGGATAGGACAAAGTAAAGCAGCTGAACGCAGAAACATGGCAAGAGTAACTGCTAACGTGGATCACATGCTAAGCTAAATGCTTATAGAGTAAGAGTGAGCTCTAGAAAATGTACTGGACTGTGAGGCAGCATGAGTTGCATTCCTCTCTCTCCTAGCATTGTAAATAAGTTCTCTGTTTTTATGCAGTTGGCTTTCTTCTTAGCCCTTTTCTATGTTGTAAGTTTTCTGTAGCAAAGCCTGTTTCATACCATGTTTGTGCGCTTTCCCAAGTCAAACTGAAACTAGATTTCTAGTGAAGCTGTTAGTGCTACTGTATTTCTACTGGGAGAACTGTCTGCAGTAACAGTCTGTTGTACAGAAATTACCCTTTGCTGAAATACCACTGTCCTAGCTTTCCCATCTTAATGAAAACTCTGCGAATTGGTGTTTAGTGAGTACTATTTGTAATCAAAATGAAAAACGAATTTAGTTTGGACCACTGGAGATAAAACTAATTATAATGTCACCCCACAGGGAAACCTAAATGAAAAAAAAAAGTTTTAGTCAAGGTTCCAAACTTAAGGTGGCGCATCTACAAAGTAAAGCTAGTAATAGGTAGTTGTATCCATAGCTGCTCTGGATAAGTAATACAAGTCTTCTGTATGTGTTTATCCTAAATTGTTAGACTGCTTTGCAAACTTCTGGCTGATTTCTTGAGCACTATAGCTGTATACTGTAGGAGGAAAAGGTAAATTTGAAAAGAAAAGGCAACTAATTGTTTCTTCATATGTTCAGTGAATGACAGTCAGAGGCGGCTGGGACTGTTATCTATTTCCTAGGTTAAAAATATATAAATGTGGTGAGTAAGAGAGTTTTTAACCTGTTAATTAAAGGATTTGAATTATTTGTTCTTTCCCTCACTAATATTAGAAAACTCCTTTTCTAGAACCAGGGATCAAGACTGAAATAAACTACTCATATATGGTTATGAAATAAAACAACTTTCCTTTGGTTTGGTAGAGTTTACCAGAGATACAACAAAATGAAAAGCATTTATCTCAAGACCAATATCCTTTCTGAGCTCTAGATAGCATTCTTTTATTTTTATTTTTAGTTTAACTGAAAGGAGAGTTTTCAGAAGTCATTCCATGTTTAGGTGTTGAAAAATCAAATCCATCTCTCATCCTCTAGTACATACTTGATGGTTAATACGTTGTTGCAAAGTACTGACTGTTCAACTTTTATGTCACACTGCCATTACTCTTCCTTTTTTGCCAAATAGCAAGAAGATGTGGTTCTCTGAATGTAGCTGAGGTTTTCTTGCATCCAGTGTCATGTTTTTCATGTGATAAATCTACCATTTTTGCATAAAGACTGAGTAAGGTAGCTATATCTCATTTCAAGTGTTTAAATGTTTTATTTATACTCAAATGTGAAGGGATTTATGTTAAATGGAAAGAGATTCTCAGGGTACAAGGTAAAGAGGAAATACACAAGGATGGTGGCAGGTGAAGTGCTGCATAAGCAGAATGAAAAACAGGAAAACAGCTCAGAAAGGTTAAGGTAAAGGCTGACAACACATTGCATATACTTTTCCTGTCTACCAGAATGTTTGCTTTCACAAGAAAAAGCTGTGAGTATGTTTAAAGCAAACCCCTTTAGAAAATCCAGAGTTCAAATCACAAGAGGTAAGCATTATCATGAATTGGCATTTCATTATAAAAAGTGATTTTTTTTCTTTCTTCTTTCTTAATAAACAAAACGTCAGTCCTATGAAAACTCACCTGTTCCATCGCCAGGAGTACACCCCAATAGTACTAGAGATGGCTATCTTGCAGTGCGCAATGAGCTTCAGTGGAGGAGACCATAGAGAAAAAATTAGAACTGGCCAAGATCCCTAAAACCACTCGTTCTTCTTTGAGTCACAGTGCCAAATTAGTGACCAAAAGTTCACACACAGGCTATTCAGCCCTCACTTTTCAGACTTTCTGTCCTTACAGCCAAAGATATATTTTCACTTTCGCTTTAATATTTTAAAGGCTTTATTGGCTATTTATGTCTTTTTTTGCCATGTTGCACAAGCACTCGCTTCCTGTTTACATGGCTTATTAGATTTAATTCATGTTGGGCCATATAGATGACTTAATTAGAAAGAATTTTGTTTATTCCAGTTAGTGTCAATGAACTCTGAACTTGTTATTATTGTGTTTATGACTACTAATACATTATGTGGTAATTAGTAATAAACTGCAATAAACTCTTCTGCAGAGGTTGTAAGTGTGATGTATCTTGCTTTGCATGGAAAAAAAAAATGAAATCAGTTATTTTACTGGATTAATTAATTTCAAGTTCCATCCCTTGAACAGTGTACATACGTTGTATTATTAAGTTCTCAAAACTGCTATATGGTTTCATTTATTTTCTTTGTGGTATCTGAAAGTCGTGTCTGCATTTGCTGTTATGGCTTATTTTCTGCAGAGCTCTGTAATATATTTGTAGAGCTCTCATTGACAGCAAGGAAAATTAATATTGGAGCCAGTGGGATACACGCCTACCTTCAAAATGGTGACTCATCACACCCAAACAAAGCTTGGAAGATGTTTGACCAGAGTAGGCTGTGAGGGGAGGGTAGTGATGGAAGAGATTACAATTCCCTAAGATAATAAACTGTGTGAATTGGAGAATGAAATGTTCGTGGTTAAAATAAGAACAGCATTATCCTTAGTGCTACAATAGTTTCGTGTAAACTTTGTAATAAAACTATACTTGTAGGAGGAAGGGCATTATACATGTAAAGCTTGTTTGACTAATACTGAAACATGTATGTAAGAACCTGAGAAATATGAGTCCCATGTGACTGGAGGGAAGGAAGAAATACAGTGTCATCACTGAATTATAGAATGTTTTGAGTTGGAACAGACCTTAATGCTCAGTTCCAATCTCCTGCCATGGGCAGGAACACATTCCACTAGACCGGGTTGCTCCAAGCCATTTCTTCCTAATATCTAATCTATTTTACTTTTTCTTTTCATATTCTATTTTTTAATCTGTATTTGTTAGACTATTACAATATTTAGGTAAAACTGGCTAGGATAATTAAAAAGTCTTTCCAAGAAACCCTTAAATAAAACCCTCAGTGACCTGTTAGAATGGATGGGGAAACAGATTCACGGAGTAAGAAACTTGCCCATAACTCCTGAAAATGTAAGTGAAAGAGTAGAGAGCAGAGGTACCATTACTTGCCTTGAGCGTTGTCCTTGAAAGTTTTCCAGTTCCTGGCCATCTGTGAGAAGAACAATTCATAATAAAAACTTACAAAAGTTGAGGTGAGGTTTTTTTACACACCCCTACTTATCAGGGATCCAAAAATCCTAATAATTTTTTTGACACAGGTGGGTTTATTTTACCGTCCTCTGATGCACATAGTGATGGCTTCTGTTGACAGCATGCTAGAGTAACTGGATTAAGAAGGTGGACCACTATGCATATTCTCATACTCATTCTCTTAAATACTTCCAAAGTATTGCTCCATCTGGTTCCACCTGGCATTTTGAAACATGTTTCATTTAAAGTATTTAGTATAGATTTACAATTGTAAGGCCAAAAGCAGAAGTGAGACTAAACTAGTGCGTAATTCGTACCTCTTTCTTCCATGTAGTCTATGCTCTTTGGCTCAGAGCTGATTTTGGTGTGGAGAATTTAGACTGTGTATGGGCTGTATGTGTTGCAATGTGTTGAGAAATGCAAAAAATTGCTTGAAAATGTGCACAAATCAAAACAAGCTTTAAATTACCTAAGAAGACTAAATATGCACTGACATTGCTGAAGTTATTTTAAGTTTCCTGATTGTTTATTTATTTTAAAACCCAACACGACTTACTGTATCCAGTGCAGTTTGCATCAAAGCCTGCATTCAGGCATAATATGTTTCTAAATAAACAAATTTTTATAATAATTTAATGATTTCATAGCTCTCCCACTGATTTATTTGCTAAAAATAATTAAAAATTATTTGCTTCTGAGCTCCAAGAGTTTTAACTGCACTCCATGGCCTATTTCCTTTTAGTATTAAATTACAACTCATATATACACAGTAAAAATGTTTATCAGTATGTACATAGCATTTCACACAAAGAAAGATCCAGAAGTACTCAGTAACTTTGAAAAATTATAATCCAAGCTACATCAAGGCATACTTTTCCCCATCATTGAAATGCAGGCAGGATGCTGGACTTGATAGAGCAATCATCTGCTCTGATATGACATATCCTGCATCCCTGTGTTATTGTAGGCTGCTCTGGGGAGTATATGCATAGAATTGGAAATGATGTATTGCACTTTGTATGCAAGTTTTTATTTGGAGTTGTTAAATATAAATATTGTAAAGCTATTTCTGTCAAAAGCTTTCTATACTATAATAGTTTTCTCTACTTGACTAGAATATTAAATGTTAGCCCGGAAGTATTACAGATCACTTGCAGTTCCCGGACAAGTTAGATACAATGCTGACCTTCATCTAGTAATTCCTTCCTTCAACCACAAGTGAGCACCTGTGGAATGTAAAAAGGTTAATGAGAACTGTCTGTCACCTTTCTCTGAAGGGCTAAAGAATTGGTTTATAGAGTGAATTTTTTTTATAGGTTGCATTACTGGCTTTAGATAAAGTGTCATTTCATTTTAGTGACTGCTAGAATTAGGACTCTGTTGTGAACCTGTGAACCTATGAGCTCCAGTGTGACAGTGAATGTCCATTAGTAGTTCCTGTACAGATTGGCATGGGGGTTCATCCATGTCCTGAGAAGATTATAATCCAAATTGGTTCAATGTTTAAGATTGCATGCATATGATATGTTAAATAACTGTGCTTGATGCTTATTAGTGGTTTACTTTTGTTTATTACTTCCTCCTCCTATGTTTCCATAATCTCTGTACTATTGCAGAGAGAACTTTCTCCATGCTTACTCCAGGACAAAGTAATGCAAGAGAAATTAAAATGGTTAAGACAAGCATCAGTTACAGACAGTATCAACTCATTCTTTCAGATATCAATCATGTGTTCCAAGCACCTCAAAGATGCATGCTTTGGGTGAGTAGTAGCGCCTCATTAGTTTCCTCATTTTCCTTGGAGCTTCCTTTGGTTTAAAAAATATGAGATAGAAATAACAGTGTAAATGGACAGTCATACCCTTCTTGAGGGCTTAACCTGACTCCTTGGAGAGTAACTCCTCTGTGGTATAGCTGAACTGTAAGGGTTTATACATTACAATAAGCAAAAATGAATGGAAACTCTGTGCTCTGAGGTATTCTACAGTTTCCTGGGGGCAATTAGATAGCAGAAGCAATGTTTTATTGCAATTGCCTCCTGTGGGAGTTTTTCAGAAAGCGGCTGCATGCTTGGGATTCTCAGAATGTTGAGGTTCTACCAAATTGTCTGTGGCTTCATTTAGACAGGGTCATTTCTAAATTCAGTTTCATGTACCTTCAGTTTCACTAATGGTGTTAGAGGTGACTTGGGACCTAAGAAATGGCCTGGAACTCCCAGTTTTGGATTCAGTTATTTTTTTTTCTGCTGAATTCCCCACTTACAACCCTGGGCAAGCCTTCTTACCTCTCTGGCTTGGATTTATCCTACCAAACTTCTTATATTTAGTGAGTCATGAAGAAGTCATACTGTTGCCTAAGGCTTCCTGAATAGTTAATGGACAAAGTGTGGCATTTCTACATAGCTGTACCAATCTATTCCCCTTGAATATGCAGAAAGCGTCAAGCTTCTATATTCTTAACTAAGGCATTTCAATTAGTTTGACTTTATTTAGGTGGTATGAAACCACTGAATTCCGACTGTCTATAAAATGATGGCTGCTTGCTTGTTCTTTCCTCCTTTTCCTCCTTGTTATTCTTTCAGGCAAGTATTGTTTGCAACTGTACTGGTCTGTACAAACATAGCCTTGATTTCCATTCTCTAAGTACAGTAGTAAGGCCCTTAAATTGCTGTAACGATATAAATAATAACAGAAACTCTCACTGTTTCTCTTTTGCATTAATCAGATTACATTTCCTGTGCCAAACTATGGGGCTATCTAGTTTGCTTTAACGCAGGGGGGACTATTAATTATGTTTTTGGAATTTAATGTAGCAACTTGTTTCCATATTAAAGATAATGTATACCCCTGGCAGAACTTTGAGTGATAGTAATCTGTCCAAAAGAATGACTGGTATGTGCATTATATGAAAGCAGTTCTATTCTATGGGTATTGTTTCCTTTCCTCTTAAATAGCCTTCAGTCTTTGTTCAAATCAAGCCTCTATTCCTACTGCAGGTTAATTCTTGTTGCTGGGTGCCGACTGCTGGGTTCTTTCAAAAGACCCAAGTGCCTGAGAACATATAGCCTGCCACTCCATACGCTTTGCTTTCATGGGAATACATCAGGTTTTTGAAGGAGACTGCATGTAGAGTTCATAAGTTTGTTGGAATTCAAGCTATCTTTTTATTTGCAAAGTGTCTTCTTGATGTACAGATTAAGAGTTATATGGCTGGAATTGGTCCTCACAGTCCATCCCTGCCCCCTCCTTTCTAGTTTGGGTTAGTTCTGGTAGTATTGCTTTGTTTTTCAGAGTTCTGATTCTTATTTTTTCTGATTTATTTTTAATTAACTCAAATTTCTTAGAACTTTCCATATCAATTTAAGTACAAGAGTCTCTACCACTTGCCTACACTCTCATCATGACTAAGAGTTCAAAAAACCATCAAATTTACAGCACTTAGGTTGACACAACAATCTATTTTGTATCCAAATGTTACCTTCCATTGACAAACTGATCCCACTCTTCTAAATGTTTCGGTATTGTTGCCTTGCCACTGGTCTTCTAAATTTTTTGAGGGGAAAAAAATGTAATGTCATGGTTCTCTGTGGATGCAGAATGCAGAAAATGATCATGATACCTTCAGCTTTTGTCTTCAGACAAGGCCGACTTCTAGACTGTTGTCAGGCATAAATAATATAGTGACATTTTTGAAGGCTGAGCCAGAAAGATTTTCTTGTAGACAAAGGAGAATGGCAGCTGCTGCTCTCAGAAGGAAAGCTTAATCAAAGCTTAATTTCCTCTTATAATTAAGTCTTCAAAATTGATACATGACATGTTCAAGCATGGCATTTTTAATTTAATTAATTTTTAAGGACTGAAAGAGTAACTCTGCTTAAAAAAGGTACAGTATGCCAAGCAAAACTTCCAGAACCATGCCAAGAATTCTCTGCCTGTGATGCTGCAAGATCTGTGTAGGCCCTAGAAAATTATAACAGTGCTGTAGGAAGAACAAAATATGACTGTATGAATGCCAGGATGGTTCCTTCTCTGTGTTTTTTTGCGTAGGGAGTTGAGGTATAGAGCTGAGGAGGAGAGACTGAGGAGGAGGAGGAGAGCATGGAGGAGGACTGGGATGAGACCTTGAGTTACTGCATCATGTTAAATTATCCCTGTTTGACTGAGGTGCACACTAGTATTGTATCAGATATCATCATTGAATAAAGGAGAACAGATGTCAGTGAAAATTCCCAAGGATGGATATGTCTGTATTTTCTCAATGGCAAGAAAGCACACGTTTTGCCCCTATGCTGTGATCCTTGTTGCCTTCATCTGCACTGTCTGCTCAAACAATAAAGGAAGTGTCAAGTAAAAAAAAAAGCAAACCAGTAAAAATTATATGATACAAATCATATGTTAGCATAAACCTTTTCAGAAGTATTGTTTCCTGAGTATTTGTCTCCAAAAGTTCACTATCTTCTCTCAAGCACTTTCTGTCCTGTCCCACATCTAGGTTACGTATTTTGGTGCTTGCCACATCACAAAAGGCAGTACAAGAGTAGTGGTGGAAAGGCTGCATTAAACCGAACTGTGGTTTTGTATTTCTTGTGAAGAGCTTTATAAAACTTAGTCCAAGACAAACAGCCAGTCTTTTGAGTTGGAGAAAACTGCAAAACTGTTCATAGTAGAGTTGTTTAGAAGCACCTTTAGCTCACCTATCCTCAGTTGAGTAAGTTTTGTAGCTTTCCAGTGTGTGTCCCCACCTGGTAATTACCAGACTGGGAAAGGAGGAAGTGTTGGTGTTGCAGTACTGAATTCAACAGAGCTAATGCAGGCTTGCTGTAAATGAAGCATAAGTAGAAACTTAAGGATGGTACTGTTACCGGCTCTCAATGTGTCATTAATGGCAAATAAATTATTTCATTAGAAAATTTGAGGGGACAGCTGACAGCTGGCTGAGCAAATTCCTTTCTTCTAGATTCTGGCAACTTTCAAACAAAATTATGTTTCTTTTGAGAACACTTGCAATACTTGGTGTTTCATTGAATCGTAAGATTCTGATTATTGTTTAGACATAGACATTTAGATTTACATATTGGTGTAATATTTCTATTTGTTTTTATAATGCATTCCAGAGAAGGAATGTGCTATGCCTAGAGCTCAGTAAGAATAATCACTCTTTGATAACTGGATATCAGGTGCAGATTCTTCCTAGAAATATTTCAGGGATGTCTTCTGTATACTCTGCAGGCTGCTTTGAAAGTTTCTGCGTCAGAACTAGACTGTAAAATGGATGGCAGTGCTGAAATGAACCAGAATGCTTTCCCAAGTTTCTCTAAGATTATTCATGCAGTAAGAGATATAGTTTGTTCTTAAATAAGATAAACAAGAACATTTGGGTCACAATTTATCGGAAAGGACTGAAGAATTAGAAATCCAGAATAAAACATTGGTTGCTTGTTGCTCTTGACAAGCTTACCTATCTTTTTGCACACTTTTCTCACTTTTTCTAATGTCTGGACTTCCATTTCTTGAGTTACAGATGATTGAGCATCTCTGACTTTATCAGCTCCTTTCAGCAAAGATAATTTGTGCTTTGGTGCTACACCCTCTGAACAATGGCAGATTCTGTTAAATTGCCAGAAAAAAGTCTTTTAAGTAAGTGATATTTTCAAGTTCCTTTCAATTTAAGCTGTCCTTCATATTTTCAGGATGTGTGTGGTATGCTAGCTCTCAAGTAAACCTATGTGCTGTTTTTGTTCTTGGAAATACATCAGCTCAGGTGATAATCAGAGAACAGACCAGTTTTACACAAAGGAACAGAAATGTTTTGAGTCACATTTGCATCTGACAGTACTCAGATCAAAAAATGTTATCAAGGTCCTTCCCGGCTAAATAGTGGTTGTATGGTTGTGACATGTACTGCTGTTTGCATCTGGCCTGACTCTTTGTCAGAGCAGCAAGCAGTTGGTGTAAACTGATGGCCAGAATTACATGCTGTTGTCAATGTGGATGCTGCGTTGTGT